>JAODAL010013845.1:0-89626 GCA_025379985.1 Phyllomedusa bahiana
TGCAGGTTTTTGGGGCTCATGCGTGGCCGACAGGTATAGTCATGTCCATGAAACTAAAAATTTGGTTGAATCAATCCTTTTTCCGGCATTTTTTTAAATGTGGGGGGTATGCAGGTTTTGGGGGGCTCAGGGTTGGCCCGGGGGGTGTAAAAACCAATGTCCCTTTGAAAACTAAAATGGTTTAAAGACCCCTTTTTCCGGCCTTTTAAAAATGTGGGGGTATAGGTTTGGGGGGTCATCGGGCCCCGGACGGGTATGCAAGTCCAGTGAAACTAAAAGGTGGTTGAAAGACCCTTTTTTCCCGGCTTTTTTTAAAGTGGGGTCGCAGGTTGGGGCCGCGGGGCCCAGGACAGTATAGTAAATGTCCATGAAACTAAAATGGGTGTTGAAAGCCCCTTTTTTTTCCGGGCACTTTTTAAATTTGGGGGTCTGCGGTTTTGGGGGACTGCTGCGTTCCGGGACAGGATATTCTTTTCCAGTTCAAGTAACATGATGGTTCAAATCATACTCCCTTCGGGAAAATTTTTAAATTTTGTGGGTGTTTAGGTTTAAGGGTCGGGTGGGTACAAAAAGGGGGTTTAAAGGGTCTGTGACTTTTTTTTGTGATTTTTATAACCAAATGTTTTTGCCTAAGATGTAGCAGTATCCTTTTGACTGTTTGGATTTAATTTCAGTTTCCCCTCCAGCCTTTTTTGGGGGTAATAATGAAGGGTTTTTTTGCTCCCCATAGATTTTAAGGTCCCGCAAATGTGCTCACATCAAAAAAACCTTATCGAAAGCGGCCGCATCGTATCATCGTTTCCCGATAGCCAACGCAATCGCTCAACACTAATCACACATTTTAGGGGCCCCTTGACCCCCATTTAACCCGAATTAACCATTCCCCAGGAACACCTCCTCCAAAAGGAATAGCTGGAATGTTCCAATGTTCACACCGCCCGGGTATCCGAAGGGAACTAACAGACCAGGCCCCCCCCTTCATTCTAAAGGCCCAAGGGAACCTGCCGACTACTTAAATCCCCATCCCCGTCCTCAGTAATCATCCCAGACCGATTCTGGTGGAAAATTCAAAAAACCCTAAAAGCGATGCTCAAAAGGTGGTAGATGGGGTGGGAGAGATTGGACCGCTCCTACCCTACCTCAGTTCTCGGGTAAGGGAGGTCCCGCGGGGCCTCCACGGGTTTTCTCACCCTTCGACTCCTTATGGTAACACCCCCCCGGGGGCTCCGGACTAGCCAAGAGACCTGGGAGCGGGAAAAATACCCCCATAGGAGTGTCATTGAGCACATCGCTGAAGCAGGAAGGGTTCGCCTTTTAAAACCCAAATACTGAAAACCTGCAGGGCGCAAGAAACCCGGGCCCAGGGATATAACAGGTCGGCAAGGGTCAGAGTGTTCCAGCCGGCAACCGGGTACTATTACTTTTTCCCAGGGGTGGGAAAGCAAATTTCGGCGAAGGGCGGGCCCCATGAGTTAGGGAGGGGTCATGGGTAAATTAAAAGGTTTTCCGCCCGGAAAAAGGAAACCCCCTTACAATTTACCTTTAAAATTTAAAAACCCTGAAGGCCCGTAAAAGTCTGGTGACGGCCGAGAGCTGGGGGGTGCCCCAAAGGGAGATTTAAACCCCCGGTTCGTACTCTGAGTCATTGCCGAAGCAAGCGCAGGAAACCGGGGGTTTTCCTAAAAAGGAAGGGCAGTTTTTTGGAACTGCCAGTTGGGCGGGAGTCATTTCACATACATTGTACGAACCGGGCCCAAAGGTACGTTTGAGGCCATTAGGGTGCCTGAGCCCGAGGCAAGCGATTGCTGAGGAATTTAAAAAGTGCTGAAGTTTGGTGTCATAGAAAGGTCCAAAGGGGTTTTCGAGCCTATAGTCTCAAAAACCGAAACCTGAGGAGCTTGCGATTCTGCAATGATTTTCGAAACCCAAATTAGCTTCAAAATTTGATCCCCTACCCGATGCCACGGTTTGGAGTTGGTCAGGGGGGGGTAGACCTGAAAAGGTGCATTGTACATTAGACCTACCAAGGGTTTTGGGGAGGTCCCCCTCACAAAGGAAGCGGGGAGAAAACGCTTTTTCCCCCGTGGACACTTTCATTATGTTTTCCTCCCCCCTTTGCCTACTGGGGCTCCGGCCACATTCCGAGGATGAGGACATCAAATGCGGGCCTCATAGAAAATATCGGGGGCATATTGGATGACGTGGTGGTATTTATACGGGGCTGGGAATCCCCCTACCCGGTAAGGCCGTCTTAGATGCCCCTAAGGGCAAGGGATAACCGCCCCAAACCCCAAAGTGCGCCATAGGGCTCGAGAGGTCGTATCTAGGCTTGACTTGGGGGGGGGGGGCATCAAGCCCCAGATGGGCAAACTTTGGAAACAATTGGGAATTTGGCCCCCAAACGGTTTTTCCCAAAATTAGTCAGGGGTTTTTTTGGCGCAGGGTCTAAGGAGGTTTGTGCCCCAATTGCCTAAAGCGCCCCCTTTTACAGATCTCACAAAAAAACCAAGTCCACTATGGTCAAGTGGAACCCAGAGGCGAAAAAAGTTTTAGAAAATCTTAAAGGGAAATCTGCAAGAGACCCCTGCTCGTTGCGGCAAACTTCAGAAAGGGTTTTTTTGGGCCAGGGGAAAGCCTTGAGGTGGGATTTGGGGCTGTCCTGTCACAGCTGGTTGGGGAGAAAAACACCCGTGTATATCGCCGGGGGAAGCCCGAGAAAAACTACCCATAGTAGAGAAGAATGCCGGCCATTAAGTGGGCTATTGGGCACTGGCTACTACCCGTAGGGGACCCTTTAAAGTAAATCAAGGCCATTCACCTCTAAAGGGATGGCATAAAAAAAAAGGGAAAAAAAACAAAGGGGCCCTTGGGGTTCCGGCTTACAATTTAAGTTCCTGTAGAACATCGCCCCCGGGTCCAAACAAGCAAATGGGATGACGTCGCGGGGGCATAACTTTTTTTGGGGAATGTGCTCCCCCCCAGGGAAAAGCAGAGGGGGGGGGGGTATTAAGACCGCAGCTGGGGAAAGGGCTACAAGGGGGTATAAACCCAGCCAGGTTCTGGACTAAGTCTGGGGATCCAGGGTACCCCCAAGTAAGGAGCCTTTGGTGGAGTGAAAGGCCGTTTATGAATAGATGCGACAGACAAAATGTACCTTGTTTAATCCTTATATGGCTACCACCATTCCCGGGTCGGGGCCTTTCATTGGGGGTAAACATAGAGCAGGGTGAGTGCTTCTCCTCATGGCTCCACTCCGGGTTTTCCTGGTGTATAAAAGGTCACAGGGAACTGACTGGGGTCGGGTGTACCTCCCGTCAAATTTTTGGGTGGAGGTGTTCCACTGGGGAAGCCGTGTAGGGCCAAAAAGGTGTAGTGAGGGGGAAATACACCCCTTTTAGAAGCCCAAAAACGAGCAAGTTTTTGTTTTTGTTTTTGCTGTGCATGTTTTCCATCCCGTTTTGTTCTGCTTATAAAAAAAATCCACACCAAACAAAACCCTTGTACCTGATTTGCCTCTGTCCTGCCTGAAAGATCAGGGTGAGAGACAAAATGAGAAAACAAATCCCGAAAATCACATTGCTGATTTAGAAAAAATTTAAATTTTAAAATTATGGTGGAAAAAATATTTCCCGGGCATAAAAAAAGTTCATCTCAATACTTTGTTATATATCCCTTGTTGGCAATGACAGAGGTCAAAGGTTTTCTGTAAGTCTTCACAAGGTTGGCACACACTGTTGCTGATAATTTGGCCTATTCCTCCATGTAGATCTCCTCTAGAGCAGTGATGATTTGGGGCTGTCCGTGAGCAACACGGACTTTAAACTCCCTCCAAAGGTTTTCTATGGGGTTGAGATCTGGAGACTGGCTAGGCCACTCTAGGACATTGAAATTCTCCCAGTTCTCTTCTGGATCATCCAACTGCTCTCTAGCAAACTTCAGACGGCCCCCGACATGTGCTGCCTTAAGCAGGGGGACACGTCTGGCATTGCAGGATCTGAGTCCCTGGCGGTGTAGTCTGTTACTGATGGTAGCTTTTGTTACATTGGTCCCAGCTCTCTGCAGGTCATTCACTAGGTTCCTCCATGTGGTTCTGGGATTTTTGCTCACCGTTCTTGTGATCATTTTGACCCCACGGGGTGAGATTTTGCGTAGAGCCCCAGATCGAGGGAGATGATCATTGGTCTTGTGTGTCTTCCATTTTCTAATTATTGCTTCTACAGTTGATTTCTTCACACCAAGCTGCTTGACTTTTACAGATTTAGTCTTCCCAGCCTGGTGCAGGGCTACAATTTTGTTTCTGGTGTCCTTCAACAGCTCTTTGGTCTTCACCATAGTGGAGTTTGGAGTGTGACTGTTTGAGGTTGTGGACAGGTGTCTTTTATACTGATAACAAGTTCAAACAGGTGCCATTACTACACGTAATTAGTGGAGGACAGAGGAGCCTCTTAACCCCTTAAGGACCCAGCGTTTTTGTTGACACGTTCGTTTTTCCCTCCTCGCCTTCCCAGAGCCATTACTTTTTTATTTTTTCACCTACATAGACATATGAGGGATTTTATTTTGTGGGACAAGATTTACTTTCTAATGGTGTTATTCACTGTACTATAGAATATACTGGGAAACCGCAAAAAAATTCCAAGTGGGACAAATTGTGAAAAAAAACATATTTCCGCCATGTTTGCGGGTGTTTTGCTTTTACAGCGTTCAATCTTCGGTCAATAAAATGTGTTATCTGTATTCTACAGGTTGATATGCATTCGACAATACCAAATATGTAGGATTTCTGTTATGTTTTGGTACCGTAAAAAAAATTCCAAACTTTTTCTATTTTTGCAATTTGCGCCGCGGCGCCAGTTTGTGCGACCAACTTTTTTGCACTAACACCCACGGACATCAGTGAGGGTGCATTTTTTGCGGGCTGAAGTGCACTTTTTATTGCTAGCAGTTTGGAATGTATGCAACTTTTTAAATCACTTTTATTCCATTTTTTAAGTGACTTAAAATGACCAAAAAATGCAATTTTGGCGTTTGGAATTTTTTTTATTCTACGGTGTTCAGCGTACAGGATAAATGATGTTATATTTTTATAGATCGGACTTTTGTGGACGTGGCGACACCAAATATGTGTAACTTTTTATTATTTTAATGTTTTTATTTGTAAAATGGGGAAAAGGGGGTGATTTGAACATTTAATACTTTTTTTTATACTTTAAAACTTTATTTAATTTTTTTTTTACTTTAACATTGAGTCCACCTTGGGTGCTTGGCCACTAGGTGGCGCGATTGTCAATACAGCCTAATGCATTGCATAGACAATGCATTAGACTGTACCAAGATGGCGGTTTCCCCACTTCCTGTCTGCGGACGAAAGTGGGGAAAACCAGGACATGGGAGTGACGGGAGCCTTCACAAGGCTCCCTGCTGCCATGTCCGGGCGTCGGATCGCGACAGGTATGCTGCGGCGGCGCCGATCGCCCTGAAGATCGGTGTGCGGCACCGATCTTCATTCATTCAGACGCCGCGGCCATCTTTGCCGCAGCATCTGAATGGTTAAACAGCGATGTGCGGGTGGCGCTGCCCGTTCGCGCTGTAACGGCTGGGTGTTAGCGGCGATCCCCCTGCAAAGCTCCTTAGGGACCCTGGGACGTACTCATACGTCCAGGGTCGTTAAGGGGTTAAAGAAGAAGTTACAGGTCTGTGAGAGCCAGAAATATTGCTTATTTGTAGGTGACCAAATACTTATTTTCCACCATAATTTGCAAATAAATTCTTTCCAAAGAATGTGATTTTTGGGATTTGTTTTCTCATTTTGTCTCTCATAGTTGAGGTCTATCCATGATGTCAATTACAGGTCTCTCTCATCTTTTAGTGGGAGAACCTGCACAATTGGTGGCTGACTAAATACTTTTTTCCTCACTGCATCATTTTTCATTATTACTTGATTACTAGGTAAAAATAGTCCTATGTCATCTTTATTGTTTAGTGTTGACAATAGTCTGTGTGGCTTTGTTAATGTTTTTATTTAGTTTCTTGGCAACTGATGAGAGCTACGCTTCATTGCACCTGAAGTTCCATGTGGGGAAGACCACTGTCAGCAACATCGTGTTGGAAACGTGTAAGATGATCTGGCAGCAATTACAGCCAATAGCGATCCCGGATCCTACCCCAGACATGTGGCTACAAATTGTCAAAGGTTTTCAATCTGTGGCCGACCTCCTTAACTGCCTTGGTGCTGTTGACGGTAAATAAATACATACATACAAAATTATAAGAAATATTTTTCTGTAGTCCTGATGGCAGTGGCTGATTTACGCTTCAAGTTTGTGGCTATCAAAGTTGGCTCCAATGGCAGTACAGGAAACTCCACGGCGTTGCTGACATCTGCTTTCTGTCGTACAGTGCTGCAAGATCAGCTCACACTGCCACCTTCAAGACCACATGCCCAGACAATGGTTCCAGTTCCTTTTGTGTTGGTTGCAGATGAGGTGTTTCCTTTGATGACCAACATGCTGAGGCTATGCCCTCAGAGGGCACTGGATGTGTGGCGGCGGGTATTCAATGCCAGTTAAAGTCGTCGAATGCGCCGGAATCTTGAAAAGTAAGTTGAGGGTCTTCACAAGTGCATTGCATTTGTAGGAGGACAATGTGGATCTGGTCATAAAAGCGGCCTGTGTCCTACATAACTATGTCCGTGATTACGAGACAAGCATGGATATAGATGTGGGCACAGAGTTTGTTTTTCAAGACTGTCCACTGCCTTTCCCCACAGGGTGTCCTAATGATTCTGCAGTGCACATGAGAGAAACCTTCATGAACTATTTCATGAGTCCCGAAGGTGCAGTTCGGTGGTAATTTGCCTGCCTCCATGGTTATTGCTAAAACATTTCCTTTGCCAAAAAGACCTCATACTTTTTGTTACTGTCTATGAATTTGACATTTGCTTATTAGAAATAAAAATGGTTAATTTGCTTGTCTTTATTTGTATTCTTCTATGACCGATTTGTATGTGTTGTCACCCAACTTTCCAATACTTTGTTTTGTAGTAATAAATGGCCAATAGGACCTTATTGGACAGTACAGCGGAAACAACTAAGGGGGACATGTCTGAAAACTGTCTTGGTCTAAGACTTTTCTTGTTGCCAATAGCGAACCTTTCATTTCTTCAGAGCACTATTTGAAATGAAAGGGGAACACTGATTGGTTACTATAGGCAACAAGAAAAGTCTTAGACCAAGACAGTTTTCAGACATGTCCCCCTAAATTTATATATAGATGTAGATGGATGTATAACTAAACATTTTTTAATTGTGTATAGTTATATATCTATATTAGATTTTATTACAATTCCATATAGCTATATATTTGACATATCAAAATAATGTATTAAAATATATATTTTTAAACATTATACAAAAAAAGTCTGGCAGAAAATCCGTTCAGTGGGGACTACTGAACGGAGTTTCTATTAAAGTCTATGGGTATGGTTGATTGTTGGTTCTCAGACAGTTTCTAAATCTGCAAACCGTCTGAAAAACCAACCAATAAACCTTGCCGTGGGGATAGGTCATAAAACATCAAGCAAGTTGAGAAATATTCTGTACTGTGTCATTATGGTGCATTATTTGTCAAGTTTATCTTTGCAACACCTAGAATTGTTTTTCCTCTTTGTCTAGAATATATAATTAACCTAAGACATCAAAGAAATTGAGAAGAATAATATAATTGGTTGTTGCAAATCAACTTCCTTTATGGGTTTGACCCCTAAAAGCACATAAATAAACCTAAATAAAATTAAAATTAACATTTTCATTACATATTTTAAAATTTTAGCTGTAACATTCAATGAGAGAAAATTATGTGATAAAGATCAAGTATTAACCTTGAAAGATATAGTGATAGGCCAAACTGGTTCAAATAGAAGCATTTCCTTTTCCTTTCTTCACACAACAGTGGAAAAATATGTTTGGTGATAATAAATCTTATATAATGTACAGATGCTTGGTGGTTGCAGTTTACTCCTGGTGGTGAGTGTGTGAACCTTCTAGTAACATAACTTAACCCCTTAATGTCCGAAGATTGAACGCCGTAAAAGCAAAACCCTTGCAAACATGGCAAAAATACATTTTTTTTTCACAATTTGCCCCACTTGGAATTTTTTTGCGCTTTCCCAGTATATTCTATAGTATAGTGAATAACACCATTAGAAAGTACATCTTGTCCCGCAAAATAAAAGCCCTCATGTGTCTATGTAGGTGAAAAAATAAAAAAGTTATGGCTTTCAGAAGGCGAGGAGGGAAAAACGAACGTGTCACCAAAAAAAAAAAACCCGGTCCTTAAGGGGTTAAACAGTCTTTAACACAGTAGTTGCAACTCTCTCACAGGTGACTGTTAACTTTTCTGGGAACTCAGGCAGTGTAGTCTTCACAGAGGTTTCCAGGTCTTGTAAGACACTTAATCAATACCTCACATTTGAACATACTTTGTAGTATTCAAAAAAAAATAGGAGGGTCACTTGATTTGCCTCCTTCAACTATAATTCTAAAATTAGCTCATTTTTATGTTCACCACAACCATGGAGTGCTAAGCATAATGCATTATGTTAGTTATAGAGTTTAAAGCTGTATGAAGTATTCTCCAAAGCTGCCTTTGGTGACAAAAGATAAATAAAATTTTACTATTTTGATATGGAAGGCAACATTAATTGGATTATGGTGGATAAAAGCAGTTGAAGGTTTATATAGAAGTACAATTTTACAGGTAAAGTAAACGCCAGGCAAGGAATAATGAGAGAAAACCTCATGTAAGTACAGAGACCTTATAATGCAGGAAATAATTATTTGATCCCTTGCTGATCTTGTAAGTTTGCCCAGTGACAAAGACATGAACAATCTATAACTTTAGGGGTAGGTGAATTTTAACATTGAGAGATAGAATAGCCAAAATAAAATCCAGAAAATCACATTGTATAAATTATATACATTTATTTGAATTTTGTGGTGAGAAATAAGTATTCTATACCTCTGGCAAACAAAACGTAATACTTGGTGGCAAAACCCGTGTTGGCAAGCACAGCAGTCTGACATTTCGTTTAGTTGATGATTAGAGATAGGCGAATTTCTCAAAAATTCGGTTCGCTCACTTCGCGGAAATTCCCGACAAAAAAAACTTCGGTCCGAATTACTTCGGGATGAATCACGTTAAAAAACAGCTATTTCCAGGCTGCACAGAGCCTGCAGGGTGCTGTAGAACGTTGTGCCATGCTTAAATATGCAGAGGAGTTTGGTTTGGTCTTCATACAATGTTGTGTTTTAGTATGACACGCACATGACTGCCACCGCTCTTAGAATCGTTTCACATAAAAAATTCCCCGGGGACGAAAAGGGCAAAACTGACCAAAAACGAAGCGGGAATGTTCCCCGATAAAGTCATCCAGCGAAAGCTAAAAAAAAAAACTGAAGCTCAGGTGCAACATTTGGACAGAGGGTGGAGGGGATGGCGGGACCAAAACAGCTGAGGCAACAGTGGGACAAAGACATCGGAGGTGGCAAAAAAAGAAAAGGCCCCCAGCGTGGCACAAGACACAGTTGAATTGACAGCATCAACGCACAGTGAGGTCAACAGTGGAATAAACATTTTGGAGGTGAAAAAAGGATTAGGCCCAGAGAGTGGGACAATGACAAGAGTGGGGGTCACGCAGCAGCAGCATAGGTCAGAGAGTGGGACAATGACATTCTGGATGGCAAAAACAGAGTACCACAGAGTGGGGCCCAAGACACAGTTGAGGTCCCCGGGGGGCAGCCACCCGCAGAATGAACAGACAGTGGCACAATGACATTTTTAGGGGGCAAAAAACTGGGGTAGGGCCCCAGATGCACAATGACAAAAAGTGGAGATGAGCGGGAGCAGCAGAGGTCAGACAGGCACAAAGACATTCGGAGATGGCAAAAACGGAGTAGGCCCAAGTGGCAAAGACAGCGGTGGAGGTGACGGCGGCAGCAGCATGAGGTCGAAAAGTGGGACAATGACTTCGGAGGGGAAAAAAAATGGGGTAGCCCACGAGGGCACAATGAAAAGAGAGTGGAGTTCACGGCACAGCATGAGGGGAGAGAGTGGCACAATACATTCTGGAGTTTGGGAAAACAGGGGTAGGGCCCCAGAGGGCACAATGACACAGGTGGAGGTCACAGCACACCACAGAACGCATGAGGTCAGACGTGGCACAATGACTTTTGGAGGTGGTAAAAACAGGAGTAGGGCCCCGAGTGGCCCAAAGACACAGTGTGTAGTTTCGGCAGCAGCCCCAGCAGCAGCAGAGGTCGACAGGGCACAAACAAAATTCTGGAGGTGCAAAAACTGGAGTAGGCCACGGAGGGGCACAATGCAGAGAGTGGGTGACGGCGGCAGCACATGAGGCAGACAGTGGCACAATACATTCAGAGGTGGCAAAAAAAAGGAATAGGCCACAGAGTGGCACAAAGACAGAGAGTGGGGGTACACGGCAGCACATAGGCAGACAGTGGGACAATCCATTCTGGGGGTGGCAAAAAATGGGGTAGGCCCCGGGGTGGCACAATGACAGAGAGTGGGGTGACGGGGGCAGCGCATGAGCGACATGGCACAATGACATTCTAGAGGTGGGAAAAACAGAATAGGCCACAGATGGCACAAAGACACAGTTGAGGTACGGCAGCAGCCACACAGCAGCATGAGTCTGACAGGGCCCCAACACTTCTGGAGGTAAAAACCTGAGTGGCCCCAAAGGGCCCAAAAAAAAGAGAGTGGAGGTGACGGCGGGAGCAGCAAGGGGTCAAACAGTGGCACAATAAAATTTCTGGGGGTTTGGCAAAACAGAATAGGCCACAGAGGGTCACAATGACAGAGAGGGAGGTAACGGCGGAAGAAGCAACAGAAAGGGGTCAAGAGTGCACAATGACACCCTTGGGGGGCCAGGGCAGCAGCACAGCACAGCATGAGGTCAAAAAATGGCAAAAAGACAGATTTGGGAGGGGGGGGCAATACCAGTCCCTGGAAAAAAGGGGTTTTGGGGGGCAGAGGGGAGAAACGGCAGCAAAAGTGTGGAAATCGGGAAAAGGGGGGCGGCATCAAAATAGTGGCTAAGGCGGGTAGTTTGAACCCAGACAAAATTTTCTCACAGATTGGGTAAAGGCTTCAGGCTGATGAAACGACGCCAAAGGGCTTGGGTTGGTGGAAATCCGGGCCCGATCCAACGCCTTTTTCCCATCTTGAAAAAGGTAACCTTTTCCACATTTCCCGGGACAAGGGGGTTTTTCCCCTTTGGGGGTTAACGTTTGGCTCCCGCCGCCCTAAAACACCCCTCTGATCCCCCAAAATACGGCCCGGGGAAAGGACAGCTTCTCCACTGAAAAACTGGGGAAAAGTAGGCCACCACCTGTTGGTTCGGGGACTGCTCAAGGTCCGCTGTGGTGCTGCTGGCGACTGCCCTCCTCACTGGGCGGTGAAGGAAACTGCTCATCAGGGGACTCCAGAAATTAGGTTGCTGCTGATGGGGCTATACTGGGTCCTACCACCCCCACCTTCCCCCCAACAGCCACGGCAGTATACTGGCCCCTGAAGAACCCCCCCCGTCAGACCTGTCAGAGGGGGGAAAAAGCCGGGGACCAAAAGGGAGCGGGCCCAAATGACAAAGGGGGATTTCCCCTATTTTTGAGTTTGTCCCCCTCTCAATAGCGGGAAAAAAGGGTCCCATTTTGGACCGGTACGAGGGTCCAATAGGGGAGAGCCAGAAATCATCCCTCTGCCGGATCTGACTATTCCCTTTTTTCAAATAGCCCCCAAAAACACATGCGCGGGGCCCTCTGCACAATGACACCGGGGCTCCCTGCCTCCATCTTTCCCCGTAAAACTGCCAAAGGTTTCTTGCGCGTCTTTTGCCCGTCCCTTTCCCCATCTCCCCTCAAACCCCCCCAGATGCCCTGCTCCCCTCCCCCTTGTCACCTGGGGTTAAAATCCCCCATTTCACCAGACAATGCATTCTGCTCCCAAAGTTTTTCCTTTCCCCCTCCCCATTTCAGGGCGCCACCCACTCCCGTTTCCGCGAGAAAAATCCCCCGCTCTCCAGTCCCCCGCCCAGATAGATTTTTCAGCTTCTGTTTCCGGGCAAAAAGCATGGAACTGGGCGTTTTTTCACCAAAAAGTCCTGGGGCCCAACAAAAAGTGGGTCCCGGAAAAGGCCTCAACAAACGGCAGGGGCCCCATGGCTGCCACGGCTGACATCAAACTAATGGGGGGGTACTCCCGTCGGGCCTGGATCAACCCAAAAAAACGTTAAAAGGCCTTTTTCTTTTTCATAAAAGTCGGGCCAACATGTGCAGGCGGGAAAAACCCCGGGTAGAAACAACGCATAACAAGGGTTTGGGAGGCCGTTTTGCCACTGCAACTCGAGGAGGGGGTTCCTGGCTTTGTAGGAATGGATTTAAGTTTCATGCACAGTTTCCTGGGGCCAAATTTTTAGAATCTTCTGAAATCGTGGGAAAACCTTTAGGGAAACCTTTTTACAACCAGATTGAACACTGCCCCCATCAGGGGGGCATGGACCACCCTCCCCAGTGCAAACGCGGGCAAACCGGGTTTTCTCCCCTTGTCCGTTACCATGGTTCCGATTTTCAGTTTTTTGCGGGGAAAGCCCACATCGAAATTTTTGCTGCCTGACCCGGGGCAGTTCCTTTCCCCGGGGGAAATTCGTTCGCCGAGCAACCAGGGGTAAACTGCGTGACACCGCTGTGCCCTACACATGTGGTATGATGGAGCCGTTTCTTGTGGGGCTGAATGGTGTTGGGGGGAGGAGGGGGAGGAGGGGGACATTGGCGGAGGAGGCCGCAGTTTGCCCAAAGTGAGGGAAAGCCCGTCTCCTGTCCAATTTTTGGTGTTCCGGGCCGGGAACACATTCCCCCCCGTGGGCCGTAAAGGGCAAAAAACTGGCCCCCGACCATAGTTAGAGCTCCAGACGTCCACGCTGCCGAGCACTTTGGAACAAACCGATAAGCTCAAGGACTGGCCCACCTTCTGTTCTACATATTTATGACGTGCTGGTACTGCCTTTATGGAAACAAAATCACGGCTTTGAACTCTCCATCTCGGCTCGGCACAAGCCATTAGTTCTCTGAACGGTGCAGAGTCCACCATTTGGTAAGGGAGGGACTGTAGTACCAACAACTTGGACAGGAGCACGGTCAGCTGCTGCCCCTTAGGTTGGTGGGACGAATACTGTTGTCTCTTTGCAATCGCCTCGCTGAACCACTGCTGGCGCCATGAGTAGCGAGGAGCAGGAGCATCTAGACCGGGAGATGATGTCAAAGAGAAACAGCTCCCTTCTGCAGAGGTGGTGGAGCCTTGACTGGCTGCAATGGCATGCGTGCCACTGGGCGCTGCTGCTGCTGCTTTTGCTGCGGCAGCAGGATGGACCACCACATCTGAGCCACGTTTCTCCCAGGCCACCGGATGGTGACGCTGCATGTGTTGACGCAGGGCCGTGGTGCCAACGTTAGCTCCCTGGCCACGCTTTACTTTCTGCCCACAGACTCTACATATACCCATATTCGGCTCCTCGGTTGTCTTAGCAAAGAACTGCCACACCGTCGAGTATCGGATTTTCCCGCCAACGCTCTGCACTGAGTGACTACTAGTGCCGCTGCCTTGCTGAGCCCCTGTGCCGCTACTTTCTTGGACCTGCGGAGCAGGTTTTTTACCCCGTGGCCGCTTGGCTCCCGATCTCACACTGCTGCTACCCTGCTGACTCACGGCCACACAACCCACTTGCTGGCTGCGCCGCTGCCTGACGCTGATGAAGCCCTTGCCTCACCTGGCTCCCAAGTGCGGTCAGCTACATCATCATCTATTTATGTTTCATCGTCACTGCTGTCCTTATCACCAGTCTTGGTATGCAGAGGCTGACCCCTCACAACATGACCTCCCATGCCACTCTTCACATCTATACTTTGCCGCCTACTGCAAGAAGCAGGGGAACTGGCCCCCATTTCTTCGCTGCCAAGTAGCTGCTGACGCCCCCTCAAATTGTTTCCTCGCTATAAGTGGCGCGAGCCCAGACCACATGTAGATCTCGGTGAGGGAACCAAAAGGGGACAGAGGGGGTTTGGGGGACGGGGTGAGGGCCGCTGACCCCCCCCCCGGGCCACCCCAAAAAGGGTTGTGTTGGTTCCCACCGCTTTGGCGGGGGTTGTCAGATGTCTTTTGGGAGGAAGTGCATGCCCCTAGTCAACCAATCAAGAACCCGGGGTTTGTATCGCACACGGCCGCTAGCAGGGCCCTGGAAAAAATTGCGCCAAAACAATTGACAACCAAAAAACTAGACTTTGTAGGGTTTTTACAATGGGTTTTTTTTTACGCTACACAAAAAGAAAAAAAATTGTAATTAACTTGCTTGTGAATTTTGCTACAGGAAAAATGTATTTTTTTTGGGGGTGAAAAACGTTTATTTTAGTCACCCCAGGGAAAAAAAACGCTTAATTAACCCCCCGGGTGTAAATTGCGCTAAACAATTGAGCAAACAAATTACGAGCTTTGTAGCGTATTACAATGAGGGGTCTTTACGCTAACAAAAAAAATAATTGTAATTAACCTTCGCTTGTGAATTTTGCTACAGGATAATGTTTTTTTGGGGGTGAAAGATGGTTTATTTTAGACACCCAGCAGAAAAACAACGCTTAATTAACCTGGGTGTAAAAATTTAGCCAAACCCAAATTTAGCAAACCCCAAATAGAGCTTTGTAGCGTGTTCAATGGCGTGTTTTTTAGCGGAGCGTTACGTTGGGCTATCGTCATCGGGTCGATAGCGATATCGGCCAATTATCATTACGTATCAGATAGTCGATATAGATTATCGACGGATGACCATTAAAGTCTATGGAGAGAGCAACACAACACCTTCATTCTTACACCCAAAACAGGGCTGGCGAGAAGCTGGAGGAATTAACATCATATCATTCAAATGGTAAGGTGCTACACATCTTATATGGAATCACACTTAGGTTATAAAAGCACACAGAAAAAAAAATCACAGACCTTTCACTATCCCGTCTTGCACACGCATGGGGGGGGGGGGGGGGGGGGGGGACCCTTAAAAACCCTTTGCTGACCCATAAATTAATAAGTGCAGAGGCAGTTGATTTGAACCATCATTTTACTTGAACTTGGACATTGATTACCCTGTCCCTGGAATGCAGCATGAGCCCCAAACCTGTATTACCCCAGATTCCAGATTTTAACAAAGTGACCGGGAAAAAGAGTATTTCAACCCACCATTTTAGTTGACTGGACATTGGACCATACCTGTCCTGGGCCACAGCATGACCTTTAAAACTGTTCTGACCACAAGAATTAAAAAGTGCCGGAATAAAGGAAGTATTTCAACCACCATTTTAGTTTACACTGGTCTAGACTGTCCACTGTCAATGGACCACAGATGAGACCCAAACACTGCATGTCCCCCCACTTTTAAAAATGCCGGGAGTAAAAGGAAGTTCTTTTAATCCTCTTTTTAGTTTCCACTGGACTTAGACTATCCCTGTCCTGGAACCCAGCATGAGAACCAAACTGCATGACCCCTCAGATTTAACTAAAAGTGCCGGAAAAAGGAGTTCTTTCAAACCACATTTAGTTTCCACCTGGACATTGACCATAACTGTACTAGGCCACAGCAGACTCTTAAACCTGTTTGTTCCACAGATCACAAAAAGTGGCACTATTTGCTATTTTGTACAGTGACTGTAATTTAGTATAGTTTTTTGGTAACTGTGACTTTTGTTTACAGAATTTATTTAGGGAAGTTGTATATATTTATCGTTTTATATTATTTAATTTCTGCTATTTTTTTTTAAGTGTGATGACATTACAAACATAACCCCTCCATGCAGTTTTATATGGTATTTTTTACACGTGGTACGATGTGTTAATTCGTCCGCAACACCCCTTCAAGTAATAAAAATGTACTAATACATCACCAAAACACTTCTTAGATTGAGAAGTATTTGCCCTCCTGGTTCTGAGAGTGATTCAGCCAATCATTCATTGGTTTCATTTTTCCTCAAAATCCTTCTTTCAGTGTTTAGGGACAGGCTCCCCTGAAGATCAGATGATGAGACACCTTAGAGACTCCGACCCAGAAAAAATTTTTAAAGCCTCAAATTGTGCTATTTCTGTCCAGCCCTGAGCCCTTGTTTTGGAGGACACTAACTTTAACCTCACAAAATACCTCCTTTTCTAAAATCTGATTTTTAGAGTAATTTGAAAGCCTCTCATGATTCGCCCCTACGGTTTGAGAGCCAAGTGCTGCCATCAGCCATATGTTAATGCGGAGGTCCAGCTGCCAGGGACAGACTTTCAGTGGGTGGGTGAGAGCCAGGGCTGGCGATATGTCATCTATTAAACACGAGGCTTAAAAATGCCCTTATGACCGCCGCAAGTCAACAGTCGTGCTGAAGCCAGAGGGCGGGAAGCGGAAGTGTGAGGAAGACCTCCAGCCTTCCGTACACAGTCAACGACCTGGGTTAGCGCTATGGCCCCTCCGCATGAGTGGCGGAAACCCAATTGAGGCTCCACTTGGAAATACTGGTGGATAACGCTCCTGTTAACCCAGGTGCACTATTTCTTGGCCATTCTTTTCTCATTTTATCAACGTGCTGGAGGGAAATTGTCTCTGTACCTTTGTTCTTTTCCGTGTCTCCAATACTCCATGTCCTCTGAATAAACCTACATCTGAGTCAAGTTTTCTTGTACCCTCCCTTGTTTCAAATTCAGTGGAATTTTTTATTTACCAGCTATTTTGAATCATTGCAAGTTTTTAGTAGTTTAATTCTAGAAAAAACATTTTTTAAAATAGGATGGGAATCCCACCATGTCTTTGTTTCCTCTTTTTTAATTTATTATTTGGTCTGTCTCATTACAGGGATTGCTTAGCTATGTTAAAGATCTTGGAAAAAAAAAAAGTCATTTGCATTAGGTGTCCATTACAGTTGTACTACCTATTCCAGTTTTGATGCACCATATACCCTTGAGCACTATTGACAATTGTGAATGAACAAATGTTGGTTTAGTACACTATACTTTTTTTTATAATAGACTGTAGGTATAGCCTGCATGTCACAGCAAAAATGCCCCTCCAAAAATTCAAAAACATGACCCATGAGCCACATATTGACAATTGTGAAAAACAAATGTCTGTTAGAAATAAATTTTTTTATAATAGGATCCGTAGTATAGCTGCCATGTCACATCAATTCAAAATGCCCCCAAAAATTCAAGCATGGACCCTTGAGCCACTTTTGGACAATTGTGAAGAACAAATGTTCTGTTAGAAACAACATTTTTTTTTTAATAGGACACGTAGTTAATAGCTGCATGTCCAGCAAAATACCCCCAAAATTCAAATTGCATGACCTCTTGAGCCCTCTGCTTTGGACAATTGTGAAGAACAAATGTTGTTAGAAAAAAACATTTTTTTTTATAATAGGTCCTGTAGTATAGCTGCATGTACAGCAATATGCCACCAAAAATCAAAAACTTGACCCTATGAGGCCACTTTTGACCACATTGTGAAGATACAAATGTCTGTTAGATACACAATTTTTAGAATAGGACCTGTAGTATTGATGAATTTCCAAAGCAGCAATGACCCAAAAAATTATTGAATAAATGAATTCTCACCGCTATTAAAAAATTGTGGTGAGGGAGAAATGCCACTTAAAAGCCACATTTTCTGTTCCAACTAAGACAATGATTATTGCGTGTATCTCACAGCCAACATGACCCCAAAAAATTTATATTTGTACTTCTAAGCCCACTATTAAAATTGTGATGGAGAAATGCCACTTAGATAGCACCTATTTCTGTTCCAAAAGAACCACTTAGTATAGCTGTTATTCTCACAAGCACAGGGAACTCAAAACCCATTGACATACGCGAAAACTTCTAAAGATAAGTGAGTAAATGGAATACGGTGTTGTAATCTGAAAAAACCATTGCTGTCTTTTAAGTCTCCTCACACGGCAAAACCAGCAAAATGAACCTGTTGGGAAAAGAGCAATTAAAAATTGCAGTAGAAATGATCATTTTAAAAAAAAGTTTTCAAGAGGAACCATATCTGTTTGAAGAGGAAATGTGAAGTAGACCGGCATTACTCGGTGACCTCGGCAATTGGGGCCAACAACATCATCAGCAGATCCTGCACTGATTCATCTTGTTGTCGAAAGTACAAACGATCCACATTAATCTGTGGAAAGCCGGATGCGTTTTTGTCTGTAATGACTTCCTCAGCTGGCTGAAGGTCCGATTCAGTTATGACGCTGGCGATGGGAGGACAAAACACCTCTATGGCATGGCGAGCGAGCTCGGGCCATTCGTCATTTTGGTTAACCTGAAGTCTATTGGGTCCGGTAACACATCCATAAACATCGGTGTTAGACGGCAGATAGTCGTGCACCATGATCTTATGATGGTCTTGTGTGTTGGATTGTGTGCCTGCGTGCAAGGGATGTGTTGGTGAGGTGGTAATAAAGTTTTGAACAGAGGTTACCTCATTAGGCTCTGCCACCTTGCCATGCTTGCTGCCTTTGATGCCGTACGGTACTTGGGCACTATACTGCTGTCAAGTCGCTGATTTGTTGTTCCACCGTGACTTTTGAAAGATCTGTGAATCAGGAACGCAAAAGATGTCTCCAGTTGATCATCTGCAAGGTATCCATTTTCCTGCTTTTTACTCTTCTATTTGGGTGAGGTGGAAGGAAAGGTGCTGGTTGTGTTTTGTACCGGAGATCAAAAGGAGAGGTCGGCCACACAGTAACTGTGTTGTTCATTTTGATGGCCTTAATGCGAGGATCAGGTTGGAGGAAATTGGAAGCCATCCAAGCATAATGTGAAAGATGGAGCCTTGATTTCCCAAGCCTCTGGGTCGAGGGGCAACTAGCAAACTGGGGGGAATCTTCCTCTTTTCCTACTCCGCCCTCCAAATTCGCGGCCAACCTTTTCCAAGGCGAAGGGGACGTCGGTAAGTCGGTGTCTAGGAATAACCTCTCCTCCGCTTCCTCCGGCACAGCTTCAACACAGCCTGGACATGCCTGAGTGATGCTCCATGAGGAGATGATGCGCCACCTTGCAACTAGCCTGGACCACCGAACCACTGCCCTATTGAAGACCGATATAAATTGTGAAAACTGATCGATCCTGGGATTTTTGCGGAGAGGAAAGGCTCCGTTTGTCCACATATGTGTTCCGGTATCCTCCTCCGTGCTGGCGCGGACCTGTTGTTTCAGAGTGTCCAACGATTCGTTCCAGAATAAGATCACAAATGCGTAATGAGTAAGGGCATTGCAACTGCGTGCAACAAATCGCTGGGATAGCATGTGGTGGGTGGAATTCCCAGCGTGTTGCCACGTAACAATGAGAGGTGTTTTGACGGGGAGGCGAGCTGACGCTGCAACGCAGCCAGGCGGGACGAAGCAGGATCGAATGGCGGAAGTGCGGAATATTAGACTTCGAGCCTTCCTTCAGCAGGCAGTCCAGACCCGGGTAGCTCTTTAGAATTTCTGGACGACATGGTTCATGACATGTGACCAGGCCAAGGGATGTGCCATCCTGCTACCGTTATTAAAGGGCGGGGTCCAGCGATTTTTCGACGTTATCGCACACCCCTTGCCTGAACACAAGGTTCTTGGCAAAACCAGCCTGGCTCTCGGTTCTCGTTGCGGGGGAGAGCCGTCCACACTCCTGACCTGTGTGTGCGGTCTCAGACAGATTAATTTCAAACACGGCCTGGTTTTATGGGCATGTGATGCCACCAGAGGACCTTGGGGGAACGAACCCCTGCACATATCGGTTTTGATGAGGGGTGCGCCCGAGCCTGAGAGGCCACACGTCACCCCCAGAGCCACCCCCCATCTCAACCCAGTTAGCTGTCACTAGTGATACAGCGGCCTTGGCCGTGTCTTATTGTCCATGTGTCGGTGGTCGATGGACTTTTCCTGGCCAAAAGATGCAGACAAAGTGCTTGATATTTTTAGATGGACAGTGGCTGGCCAGGACAGGGACGGCTTTTACTGCAAAAAATGCCAGCTCGGCATCTGGTATTGGGGGCAAGGCAAAGGGCCTGACGTGGCGGAACCTATCTGTGTACACCAGACGGAAAGGCATATTCCAAGGCCAAAAAGCCGGCAATGCCAATCATTCAGGCTTTTGGCTTTGGGATGGTTTGGGTATAAGTGGTTTCCTTCTGCTCCCAAAAACCTGGAAGACAGAAAGCTGGTTCTAGACTGGGCTGTACGGCTGTGGCAGGGTATCAAACTGGAGAAGGGAAGGGGTGGTAGGATGGGTTTCGGTGGTGCTGGTGGTACTCGAGGCGACGGTGGAGGCTTGAGCGGAGGTGATCCCTGATCTGAACTCCGAGAGACATGGGCAGCTGAGGAACGCTTGGTGGTGGCGGAGGAGGAGGGCAGAATAGAGGGTGTGACAGTGGTTGGAAGGCCCGGGTCGGTCTGTCTTGCATTTTTTGGCCAAGTGTTGCCTCCATCTCAACACATGCATCGCTGCAATGTGACTAGACATGTGGTGGTGGGTGTGTTAAAAACCACCTATGGTTCTTGGTCTACTTATGCGTTTACAGGCAAAGGCGGCATTATGAATCCGCTGGGTGAATCAGAGGCTTGCTCAAGAAGGGCCCAGGCTTGAGAGGTCCTGGACCTTTTTGACGGCGAAATATAACGTGGAAGCTGGTTTCCGCTATAACGTGGACTGGGAGGAATCATTTCAGCAGGGATTCTGGCGACGCCCTCTCCCTTTTGAAGGCGAGACCCATAGACAAATACCCCATGTCTTCCTCTCGTCCAGTGATGAAGCGCTTGCAAGCAAATTCTGCTGAAAAGACCACGTTGGATCCGCAATGTGTCATCTCATCATCATCAACACAGGTGATTTCGTCGTCCTGACATTCTGCATCCAGGAGCTGCGGGCTACAAGCAAGAGGGACTGCAAGGCGTTGCCGACCGCCCGGGATTTTTGCCACTTGATCGGCTTCCTTCTCCTCCTCTGATGGCATCAGTAACTGGGCGTCAGAGCAGAGAAAATCATCCTCTTTGGCCTCTTGATCTTTTAACATGCCTTCTGCCCCCAACAGCATTTTGTCATCAAAGAGGTCTTCAGAAATGGATTATCCACAGTGGTGGGTACTCGAGTTGACATTTGGGCTGCTTCATGTTGGACGGATGCCGATGATGCTGATGACGACATTTGTGGCCGTGACTGGGAGGACGAGGAGGTAAGACTGCTGGATGCAGGTTGCATTAGCCACTGAAGAACAGATTGGCGACGCTGTTCGTTACTGAGATTCACAGGGCCCTGACCCAGCGATGACAGGCCTGATGGTCCTGTAACTGACGATCTGCTGGCATGCGTGTTGTCGCCAGCACTGGAAGGAGCACCTTCTCTCGTACCTCTACCTCTATGTCCTACAAGCCTCTTTGCTCGCTTACCACCTGAATTTCACTCCATGTACAGAAATATAAAAATTTTAGAAGGTATGGAAGAGTTTTGGAAAGTCACTTATTAAAAGACGGCAAATCACAGCTATTCTCAAATTCCTCAAATCAAAACAAAATTGCTGGATTCAAATTTAACTGCAAATTTAGATCATCAAAAAGCTTGACGGCCCAAAAGTGAAAAAAAACACCTATCTGAAATGTATACGAGATAATAAAAGATATTTTTTTGGCACCTATCAATTCACCTCTGGTGACTACTAAATTGCTGTATTCAAATTTAACTGAAAAGTAGATCTATCAACAAAGCTTGACTGACCAAAAGTGAAAAAAACACATGTATGAAATGTATACTGATAATAAAAGTTATTTTTGGCACCTATCAGTACCCCTCTGGTGAATACAAAGTTGCTGGATTCAAATTTAACTGCAAGAGATCTATGAACAAAGCTTGACTGACCAAAAGTGAAAAAAACACCTGTCTGAAATGTATATGGGATAATATAAGGTATTTTTTGGCA
This sequence comes from Phyllomedusa bahiana, assembly GCA_025379985.1. Lineage (NCBI taxonomy): Eukaryota > Metazoa > Chordata > Amphibia > Anura > Hylidae > Phyllomedusa > Phyllomedusa bahiana. Next base: position 22,043 of record JAODAL010013845.1, read on the forward strand.
CCTATCAATTCACCTCTGGTGACTACTAAATTGCTGGATTCAAATTTAACTGCAAAGTAGATCTATCAACAAAGCTTGACTGACCAAAAGTGAAAAAAACACCTGTCTGAAATGTATACGGGATAATATAAGGTATTTTTGGCACCTATCAATTCACCTGTGGTGACTACTAAATTGCTGTATTCAAATTTAACTACAAAGTAGCTCTATGAACAAAGCTTGACTGACCAAAAGTGAAAAAAACACCTGTTTGAAATGTATACGGATATTAAAAGGTATTTTTGGCACCTTTCAATTCACCTGTGGTGACTACAAAATTGCTGTATTCAAATTTAACTGCAAAGTAGCTCTATCAACAAAGCTGTACTGCGCCAAAGTGAAAAAACACGTATCTGAAATGTATTCGGAAAATGAAAGGTACTTTTGGCACCTATCAACCTGTGCTGACTACAAAATTGCTGGATTCTAATTTAACTGCAAGGTGGCTTATCAACAAAGCTGGAATGGGCAAAATTGAAAAAGAAAACCTAACTGAAATGTATACTGATAATAAAAGTGGAGTTTTGCACCTAACAAAGAGTCCTGCAGTTACTAGAAAAGATGCGTATCCTAATATAAGTTAAGGCTGCCCAATATTGCAGTGCAATGTCTACACTAAGTCTTGGTGAACTATATCCAGTATTCTTTATAGAGCTTGTCTGTGTTCGCCCGCGGACCCCCCTTTCTCCCCCGTGACTTTACAGCGGTAGATGCTCCTTTAAAATTCTCTACCTAACTAATAAAATCTTCCAACGCCCGATCTTCTAAGTTATAAGGATCACAGCTAATAGTAGAGGTTTCTCTGTGAAGAAATAGAATAATTTCACTGAGCTGTTTGCTGAGCTGTTTGGACAGAGGCAGAGCGCACGTCCTACTGCTCTAAGACGCTGACAGACACTGATCATGAACAGGAAGGGCTGTTCTATGTAAAACGAGGTCATGTGATTTTTCCAGCCAATCGAAACTATACACATCCCAGTCATGACGTCGCACACACATCTCACCTTGCTCTATTCTGTAAGCTGATTTGCTGGCCGCCAAAATGACAGGAAGTGCCGAAAATGGCGCGATATTAATAGATTATGCACAGATTTTAACCTAAATTATCGCATGATCTAAAAAATCCGATCAACGTAAATACCGTGCCGATTTCAACTTTGTCGATAATAATCGCTCAACACTAGTTTTTTACGCTACACAACAAGAGAAAAAATTGTAATTAACCTTCGCTTGTGAGTTATGCGACAGGAAAAATGTATTTTTTGGTGGAGAAAGACAGTTTATTTTAGTCACCACAGCAGAAAAACAACGCTTAATTAACCCCTGGATGTAAATTGCGGCAAACAATTGAGCAACCACAAACTACGAGCTTTGTAGCGTGTTACAATGGTGTGTTTTTTACGCTACACAACAAGAGAAAAAATTGTAATTAACCTTCGCTTGTGAATTATGCTACAGGAAAAATGTTTTTTTTTTGGCGGTGAAAAAGACGGTTTCTTTTAGTCACCAAAGCAGCAGAACAACGCTCAATTAACCCCTGGATGTAAATTGCGCAAAAGAATTGAGCAGCCAAAAATGAAGTGGTATTTGTATTGTAAAAACGCTGTTTCTTTAAATGAATACAACAGAAACAGGCTTAGATCCCCCTTGGATATTCAATGTGCTGTGAGCAGATAGCATTAAATGTATATGCAGCTGCACTGGACACACACTGGACTTCAGATCCAATACCCCACAAAATCAGAAATAGAACGTTAAGAGAAGCAGTTTCTGAGACAAGCTGAGACACCCCACAAAAATCGCTGTATAAAAATCAGTTCTTCAGTAAGAGCCATTACAAGCAGCCGCGGTAGCACCTTCCCTAGTCAGTACAGTGAGAGGAGTGTGAGCTCCCAGCGTCGCGCCCGGACTTATATAGTGTGGTGACGTCACAGAATCCCGCCGGTCTCTGATTGGCTTCATCTCTGCACATGTCATGCAGGCTATGCCCTCCTTCCTCCCAGAGTGCTTTGCCCCATGTAACGCCATGTGCTCACACCCATTTTATCAATCAAAAGCACACTTCGTTCACCCGAAGTCCCCCAAACTTTGACTTCGTTCAAAACCAAAGTTTTCCTGAAATTCTCAACTAATTCCACTTCGTTAGAATCAATTTGCCCATCTCTATTGATGATGAGGTTTGCACACGTGTCAGGAGGAATTTTGGTCCACTCCTCTTTGAAGATCATCTCTAAATCATTAAGATTTAGAAGTAGTTTTGTGCAGGTCTATGATCTTGTCCCTGACATCCTTTGAAAGGTTTTTGGTCTTGCCCGTGTTGTAGAGGTTAGAGTCTGACTGATTAATTAATTCTGTGGACATGAGTCTTTTATAAAAGTGACTACTTAAGACAGCGGTCTTTAATGAAAGTAACGAGTTGATTTGGAGCGTCTAACTGGTGTGTAGGAGCCAGAACTCTTAATGGTTGGGAGGGGATCAAATACTTCTTTCTCTCAGCAAAATGCAAATAAATGTATGTAATTTATACAATGTGATTTTCTAGATTTTATTTTGGATATTCTCTCAATGTTAAAATTAGCCTACACCTAAAATTATAGATTGTTCATGTCTTTGTCAGTGGGCAAAATTACAAAGTCAGCAAGGGATCAAATAATTATTTCCATCTTCCATAGATGGACAGACAGAGAAGTCTGAATCACTGTCTATTCACTGCCAGCCCTTAAATGTTATTCTCCAGCTTTCTATCTGAAGGCCTTCATGTACACTGGCACCCAGGAAATATTGCATAAAGCACCTCATTCGTTTGCTTTAATCACTGTATATATTTCCTCCCAAAGGGCCCTGGTCAGCATCAGACCCTTTATCTAATAAGTAGACCTTTACTCATCCTTGTTGATCACACAGAATAGTCTATTAATGTAGTCATATACACATAGTTGGCCTGTATTCCAAACTATTTGTCACTGAGATTCGCCACCTGGTTCAAAAATGCGGGTTCTCCAGTATCCACTCATATAATGTCAATAAGGTTAGTAGAACCAGTAAAATTTAATAACGTTTAATAAATCTTCTTAAAAGCAGCAGACATTTAAACTGTAAGTTACAGTATGTCAAATAGTAGCAAAATGAGAAGGCTGAATACTCACATTTTAGTGTTGCGGCCACCCGTGCAGTTCAAATATTAGTCCACCGTGTTGCTCCCAGTTCGGTGAGCAGGAGACGCCGACATCCAGAGCGGAGCTGGATGCACAGCTGTGCGACATTTGGGGGAAAGAGCCTCCTGTTCTTCAAGCATACATGTCATAGAGTACCACCTCCTTAAAAAGGTAAATAAAAGTTAAGTCAAAACAATTAATCCTTGATATACCAGGGTAGCACAGAGTTTCAGGAAAATTCTAAGGTTAAAACTCTCGTTCAAGCCCTTAGGGTTAAATGATTCTAATCTTGCAATCCAAGCTTCTCTCGTAAGTAATTTATTAACCGCACCAGATTTCTCACTACTCCAAACTTTTTCCAAGACACACCACCGTAACTCGCACAAATCGTTGTGGGCTTCGGTGAAGTGTCTTGCCACAGTGGTCTCACCATATGATTTTTTGTATTCTTCTTTAACCTGTTCACATTCCTTTATGTCAGAGCCATGTTTGTTAGCCTGTCTGATTGCTGACCTATGTTCATTAATCCTGATTTTTACTGGTCTAGTAGTCTGTCCTATGTAAACATATCCACAGGGACATTTTAAGATATAGACAACATGATCACTATCACAAGTATGAAGGCCCTTGATTCTAATAGAATAGCCTTTGGTTGGATGTTGTAAAGTCTCTCCTTTAATAATACATGCATAATTTTGGCATCTCAAACAAGCAAAAGTGCCAGATCTAGTGCTACTCAACAAAGTTTGTTTTTTCAAAGCCCTGGATTTTCTTACGTCTACTGACTTTGAAAAAACAAATCTTACGCGTTTCACGCAGGAATTGGCGATCTCTGAGGATTCGCCAGTACCTCCACGAAACGCGTAAGATTTTAAAGTGCTTTTGTTTTCAATATGTGAAGGTGTCATATCCTCTGCATTTTTTAGAATAAAGCTAACATTTTTATTTATCTTGGAGCCATTCCACTACTTTTTGGATGCATACGACGCAGATATATGTTTTTCTATTATATATATATATATATATATATATATATATATATATATATATATATATATATATCAAATATATATAGGCACCTCCTTCGCATGGTACTTCTACAGTTTTCCCTTAGGTCCTCTGCATCTCGATTTCTGCTTTCTCTTCAATCATGGGAGTTACTTCTAAGAAGAACCAAAAGAATAAGCCAATCAAACTACAGAATTCTTCTCCTCCTTGCAATCCAGATCATCCACTAGAAGGGGCCTACAATTCCCCCCATCTTCCTCGATTCCTTCCTCTAAAGCAGACTCAGTAGATTTTGAACAGCATGATCTGCCTGATTCCCAGCCTCTGACCGTATCCTTGCTTCAGCAACTGTTCTCATCTTTCCATTCAGCTTTGCAATCTGATATTAAACAGATGATGAGGAAGTCAAACAAGACTTTCACTCCAAATAAGCTTCAGACAGCACTTCACTTCAAGCGTTGCACAGTTTGGATGAAATAAACCGCTTGAAGTGAAGTGCTGTCTGAAGCTTATTTGGAGTGATCTTTTGGCCCGTGGACGGGGCTACCTGGCGTGCACTCATATTACAGTTACCAGTGCTGCTTACTATTTTCTTTGTCAGAAACAAGACTTTCAGTCACTAGCGGCCCGCACTGAACATATTGAGAACAAGATGTCAGAATTTGGAAATTCCCACAATTCCCTAATTGATGCTAATAATTAGAGATGGGCGAATTAATTCTAACGAACTGGAATTCGTTTAGAATTTCAGAAAAACTTTGGTTCTGAACTAAGTCGAAGTTTGGGGTACTTCGGGTGAACGAAGTGTGCTTTTGATTGATAAAATGGCTGCGAGCACATGGCGTTACATGGGCAAAGCACTCTGGGAGGAAGAAAAGGGCATATGCCTGCATGACATGTGCAGAGAGAAGCCAATCAGAGACCGGCGGGATTCTGTGACGTCACCGCACTATATAAGTCCGGGGGCGCGGACGCTGGGAGCTCATACTGCTCTCACTGTACTGATCAGGGAAGGGTGCTGCTGGCTGCTTGTAATAGGTCTTACTGAAGAACTGATTTTATACGGCGATTTTTGGGGGGTTGTCCAGCTTGTCTCAGAGACTGCCCTTTTCTTAAAAGTTTCTATTTCTGGGTTTTTTGGTTTTATTGGATCGGAAGTCCAGTGGGGCGTCCACTGCAGTGCAAACCCTTTTATGTATCTGCTCACAGCACATTGAATATCCAAGGGGGATCTAAGCCATTTCCTGTTGTATTCATTTTTAAAGAAACAGCGTTTTTATAAATACAAATACCACTTCTTTTTTGGCCCCCTCAATTTTTTTTGCGCAATTTACATCCAGGGGTTAATTAAGCGTTGTTTTTATGCTGTGGTGAAAAAAATACCCCGTCTTTTACACCGCCAAAAATTACCATTTTCCTGTACCAAAATTTCACAAGCAAAGGTTTAAAATTACAATTTTTTTCTTGTTGTGAAAAGGTAGAAAACACCAATTGTAACACGCTAAAAAAAGCTAGAGTTTGGGGCTACTCAATTCTTTTGCGCAATTTACATCCGGGGGTTTTTTAATTAACGTTGTTCTGCAGTTTACTCATAAAAAAACTTTTTTTTTTTAAACCGCCACAGAAGAAATTCGTAGCATAATTCCCAATATCCTTTTAATTAACCCTGTTTTGTGCTTTTTATATTCAAAAAATACACAGATTTTTTGAACGGCACTACAAGTCAATTTCTCCTGCCCATTTTGGAGCCAATTTACACCAAAGGGTTCCCCAAATTTCTTAGTGGGTTTCATTTGGAGTCAAATACGGGGGTTGAAAATTTTCATTACAATATCTTCATCAAACAGTGTCGTACTTTTTAGAAAAAAACAGTATTCGACAGAGAGGTGGCAGGCTCTTCCCCTGCGAGTGGCAGAGGCGAAAAATTTCCCCAACCCCGGGGTCCCAGCACAGAAAGGGGACACGCAGCGGGGGTCCTCATGAGGCCACAATGCCGCTGTCATCTAGCGGCCGTGGCTGACTAGCAACCCAAAGAGTTCTTGATTGGTTGACTGGGTCATCTACTTCCTCCAGATGACATCGACAGCCCCACCAAGAGTCGGGGGAACTCGAACCCCTTATTGGGCATGGCCCGGGAGCGGTCACGGCCCTCACCTTCCTAAAACCCGGTTCCCTCACCAAGATCTACATGTGGTCTGGGTCAGCCCCCTATATAGGAGGGAACAATTTGAGGAGGGCAGTCAGCAGTACTTGGCGTGAAGAAAGGGGCCAATCCCCCTGCTTTTTGCGTAGGCGAAAGTATAGAGTTGAGAGTGGCATGGGGGGTTTTTTGGGGGGGTCACCTTTTTCATCCCAACCGGTGAAAAGGACGCATGACGATGAAACAAAAATAGATGATGAGGGCCCGACCCACTTGGGAGCCGGGTGAGGCAAGGGTTTTACATCGTCAGGAGAAGGGGTGTCAGCTTGCACTCAGGAGCGGCGCGCCAGCAAGTGGGTGTTGGGGCCCATGAGTCAGCAGGAAGCACGTGTGAGGTCAGGAGCCAAGGGGCCCACGGGTAAAAAACCCCCTTCCGGGTCCAAAAAAAGGGACGGGGGGCTCCGCGACAGGGGGCAGTGTCCTAGTGCGGAGCGTTGGGGGAAAAATCCGAAACCGGCGGGGTGGCAGTTCTTTGCTAAAACCGGAGGGCCGAATTTGGGGGTAATTTTAGAATCTGAGGCAGAAAGTAACCCCCGGGCCGGGGGGGCCCCAACTTGGCACCACGGCCCTCGCAACCATGCAGCGTACCATCCGGTGGCCTGGGAAAAGGGCTCAGATTGGTGGCCCATCCTGCCGCCGCAGAAACAGCAGCACAGCAGCGCCCAGTAGCACGCATGTCATTGCAGCAGTAAAGGGCTCCACCACCTCTGCAAAGAAAGCTTTTTTTCCTTTGACATCATTCCCGGGTCCAATGCTACTGCTCCCGCTATCTGGCCCCACCAGTCGTTCACAGGGGGATTGCAAAGAGACAACAGTATGCGCCCCAACCACCCTAAGTGCAGAGCTGCCCGGGGGCTCCTGTCCAATTGTTGGGTACTGCAGTCCCCTCCTTTCCAAATGGGGACTCTGTCCATTCAGAGAACTAATGGCTTGTGCCGAGCCGAGTGGAGAGTTCCAAGCCGTAATTTTTTCCAAAAATCAATATCACCCTTATAAATATGTAAAACAGAAGGTGGGCAGTCCTTTAAAAGCTTATGGGTTGTTCCAAGGGCCGGCAGCGGGGACGTCTGGAGCTGTAACTAAAGTCGGGGCCAGTACATGTCTTTTAGGCCCACTGGGTGAATGTGCTTCCGGCCGAGGCACACCAACAATTTGGACAGGAGCCCCGCTTTCCCCCTCCACTTGTAAAACGCTGCCCCTGCGCCAATGTCCCCTTCTCCCCCTCCCCCACCCCCCACCATTCAGCCTCCACAAGTATGCTCCATATACCACATTGAAAGGGCCAGCGGTGTCCGCATTTTACAGGGGTTGCCTCGGCGAAAAAATCACACAGGAAGGAACTGCTCCGGCATGAAAAGCAAAAAAATCGAGTGTTTTCTCCGCCCCAAACTGCAATGGGAACCATGGTGAGGACAATGGGAGGACATGGTTCCGCGCTGCCCGAGGGGGGGAGGGCCCATGCGCCCTCATGGCGCACGTTTCAATCTGGTTGTGAAAAGGTTCCTGAAGTCTTCCACGATCTTAGAAATTTAAAAGGGCCGGGAAACGTACATCATTTCACCATTCCTACGGGCCGGGAAAAACCCCTCCCGATTGCGGGGCAAAAGGGCCCCCCGCCCCTTGAAATGGATGTTTCCCCCCGTTGGAACCCAGCCTCCATGTTGGGACCGCTGAAATAAAAAAAAGCCATTAACATTTTTTGATGATCCAGGCAGACAAAAGTACTCTCCTGTGTAATTTTTATGTCAGCCAGGGGCAGCTCATCGTACCCCTCCGTTTGTTGAGGCCATTCGAGAGGTACGTTTTTTTGCCCAGTCCCCAGATACGGGAAAATAACCTTCCACGGCTTCATGCCTGGAACAGATCTGAAAATCTGTTGGGGCAGGGGACGGGAGACGGGGCGACTAATCTCGTGGCCACATGATCCGGGGGGGGACTGAAATGGAGGGGGAGGGGGAGGAGGACATTGGAGCGAACTTTGTCTTGTGAAATGATGGTTTTTTCTACCCAGGTAAAGAAGGGGGACGGGAGCAGCGGGAAGGTGGGGAATGAGGAAGACCCCCCAAGCACCGTGGCAGTAAAAAAAGTGTTAATGGGGGCAGGGAGCCCCTGGGAGTCACTTGTCAGATGGCCCGCAGCATGCTTATTTCCCTGGTAGGACAGCCAAATAGTCACACCGGGCGAGGATACTTCTGGCTCTCCACCCTATTGGACCCTCGCCCCGGGTTCCAAAAGGGAGCCTTTTTTTTCCCAGCTTTTGAGAGGGAGGAAAAACTCAAATATATGGGAAACCTCCAAATCATTGGGGCCGCGCCTTTGGCGGCATCGTCCCCCTCGACAGGTCTGCCCGGGGGGGTTCCCAGCGCTCAGTACACTGCCGCGGTCGGGGGGAAGGGGGGGGGGAGGAGCAGTCCCAGCCCCCACCATAACCAAAATTTGGGATCATGATGAGCACTTCCTTCCCCACCTATGAGGAGGGAAGTCCGCCAGCAGCAGCAGCCCTGAAGCAGTCCTGAACCAACAGGTGGGGCCTATTTGGGGAAGCACTCTGCCACCCAGTTGAAAATCCGGGGGGACTACTGGCAGCCAAACTGGAGTGTGGCCGCAACTTGCCGATTTTGCAGTGGAAAGTGCCCTGCCGGAAAAGGTTGGCCAGAGCGGGTGTTCAGTGCGGGGGGGGGCCATCGTTACCCAAAAAAAGAACCCGTTTGTCCACGGGAAATGGGGGAAGACCCTTTGCAAATGAATCAGGCGTGATCGCCAGGATTTCCCCCCACACCAATGCCTTAAGGGGCAGACTATATCAGCCCTACGCCCACACAAACTTGAGAAATGAGTCGGGGTTTAAACTACCTTCCTCTGGCACTATTTGATGCCGCCACCCCCGATCCACACATCTGCTGAACTTTCTCCTTTTCCCACCAACCACTTACCAGGGTGGATTGCCCCCACCTCCCCCACTGGTCATTTTGCCACTTCTACCTCATGCTGCTGCTGTGGCGCTGCCCCGGGCCTCCACACTGTGTATTGTCCCACCTGTGGCCTACTCCTGTTTTTTTGCCGCCTCAGAATGTGATTGTGCCACTGTCGACCCTCAAAGCGCTGCTGTGGCTGCTGCCGTGACCACACACTGTGTCATTGTGCCACTTTTGGGCCTTATGCGCTGGGGGCCTTTTGTGACCCAACATTTGTCAGTGTCCCCCCTGTGGCCCATCCCGTTTTTTGCCACCTCCCGAATGTCATTGTGCCACTGCCTGCCTCATCGCTGCGCGCCGTACCACACCTGTGTCATTGTGCCATATCTGACCTCATGCTGCTGCCTGGCTCTGCCGTGACCTCCCACAGGTATTTGCCCCGTCTGACCTCATGCTTTCTGCGTGGGGCTGCCCACCTACACACGTTCATTTTGCCACTTCTGACCTCTTGCTGCTACTCTGGTCTGCCGTGCCAAACACTGGGGCATTGCCACTGTCTGACCTCATGCTGCGCTGTGGCTGCTGCCTTGACCTCACATGTTCATTTTCCACTGTCTGACCTCATGCTGCTGCTGTGCTGCTGCTGTGACCTACACAATGGTCATTGTCCCACTTTGGCTACTGCTGTTTTTGCCCATCCAGAATTCATTGTGCCCCTGCCTGAACTCATGCTGCGCTGCCGTGACCTACACACTGTGGGCATTGTGCCATGCTGACCTTGCTGCGCGTGGCTGCTGCCGTGACTCACACTGTGTATTGGCCCTGTCGACCCTTTTGCTGCTCTGTGGCTGCGTGTGACCTACACACTTTTTCATTCCCATCTTGGCCTACCCTTTTTTGCCCCCCCAGAATGCTTTTGCCCTGCCTGACCCTCTGCTGCTTCCAGTGACCAAAACCCGTTATTGTGCCAAATTTACCTCATGCCCGCTGCTCTGGCTCTTCCAGTACCCACACACTGTTCTTGGCCACTGTCTGACCTCATGCTGCTGGTGGCTGCGGGACCTACACACTGTGTATTTGCCACGTCTGACCCCTGCTGCTTTCGGCTGCGCCGTGCCTCAACTGGGTCTTTGATTCGACCTCATGCTGTGCTGTGGTGCTGCCTTCCCACAACTGGTCTTTTTGCCAGTCTGACCTCAAAGCCCCGCTTTGGGGGGCTGTGTTGACCACACAAAGTGTCATTGTCCCACTCTGGGCCTCTGCGTTTTTTTGCCACCTCCAGAATGTCATTGTGCCACTGCGAACTCATGCTGTGCTGCCGTGAGCTACCACTGTGTATTGTGCCACTTCTGACCTCATGTTGCGTGTGGCTCGCTTGACCTACACACTCCTTCATTGCCCACTCGTTGGCCTACTCCGTTTTTGCCACCCCAAATGTCATTGTGCCCCTGTGACCTCATGCGTGCTGCCGGACCTACACACTGGCATTGTGCCCTGTCTGACCCCCTGGCCCCCTTGGCTGCTGCCATGACCAACATGGTCATTGTGCCACTGTCTGACCTCTGCTGCTGCTGTGGCTGCTGCTGTGACCTACACACTGTGTCAAATTTTTCCACTGTCTGACCTCATGCTGCGCTGTGGCTGCGCGTTTACCTACACAGTGTGTCATTGTCCCACTTTGTGGCCTACCCTGTTTTTGCCACCCCAAATGTCATTGTGCCACTGCCCACCCTGCTGCTGCTGTGGTGCTGCCGGACCCCGAAAACCCGTCATTGTGCCCCCTTCTGACCTCATCTGCTGCTGTGGCGCTGCCGTACCTACACATGGTCATTTTTGCCCCTTTTGGGCCCCAAGTGCTGCTGTGGGGCTGCCGGCCCAACTGTTCATTGTGCCACTTCGACCCCTTTCTGCTGCCTACCCCTGCCGTGACCCACCACAGGTCTTTTTGCCACTGACTGACCTCATGCTGCTGCTGTGGCTCTGCTGTACCTACACAATTGGTTTATTTTCCCACTCTATGGGGCCCCTCCTTTTTGCCCCCTCCAAATGTCATTGTGCCACTGCTACCTCACTGCTGCGCCGTGACCTTTCACACTGGGTCATTATCCCTGTCTGACCTCATGGGTGCTCGTGGGTGCTGCCCCTTTACCCAACACTGTGCATTGTGCCACGTCTGACCCATGCGCGCGTGGCTGCTGCCGTACCTCCACACTCGCTTGTGCCACTGCTACCTCAAGCCCGCTGGTGGCGATGCCCTGACCTAACACTGGTCATTGGCCCCTTCTGACCTATCTGCGCTGTGGGTGCGGCTGTCCTCACACATGTCTTGTGCCACTGTCTGAAACCCCTGCTGCTCTGTGGGTGCTGCTTTACCTACACCTGTTCATTTTCCCACCTGTGGGGCCTACCCTGTTTTGCCCCTCCGAATACATTGTCCACTGTTGCCCCATCTGCTGCTTGGCTGCGCCCTGACCTCCACACTGGTTTTATTGTGCCACCTGTGGGCCTACTCCTGTTTTTTTTCCACCTCCCCAAAAAATGATTGTGCCACTGTCTGACCCCATGCTGCTGCTGTGTGCTCCTTGACCCCACACGTGTCATTGTCCCACTCTGGGCCTATCCCGTTTTTGCCCCCCCAAATGTCATTTTCACTTCTGACCCCATGCTGCTGCTGTTGCTGCTGCCGTACCTACACACTGTCATTGTGCCATTTTGTCCACTCCCGTTTTTTTGCCACCTCCCGAATGTCATTTTGCCACGCTACTTCATTGCTCCTCCGTACCTCCACTCTTGTCTTTGTGCACTCTGTAGCCTACTCCATTTTTTTTTTCCACTCCCGAAGTCATTGGTTCCACGCTGATCTTGCTGCCCGCCGTCACCCCACCTCTTCATTGTGCCACCTGTACTACCCCGTTTTTGCCACCTCCGAAAGTCATTGTGCCACTGTTATTCATGCTGCTGCCGCCGCACCTCCACTTCGTCATTTTGGGCCCCTTGTGGCCTACTCCCTGTTTTTGCCCCCTCCGAATGTCAGTGTGTCACTTCTGACCTCATCGCTGTGTTGCTGTGCCCTAACCCACACACTTGTCATTTTTCCACTCTGGGGCCTCTCCCAAATTTTTTTCCCCCCTCCAAATGTCATTGTGCCCCGTCTGACTTTATGTGCGCCGCCCCTACCTCCATCTCCCATTGTGCCATCTGTAGCCTACTCCCCCTTTTTTGCCACCCAAATGTCATTGTGCCCTGTCATTCATGCTCGCCGCGTCACCTCCACTCCTGTCATTGTGCCACTCGTAGCCCACTCCTTTTTCCCCCCCCCAAATGTCATTGGCCCTGTTATCTCTTCGTGCTGTGGTGCTCCGTAACCCACACCTTTTCATTTTGCCACCTGGCCTACTCCCTTTTTTTCCACCTCCAGAATGTCATTGGTCCACTTCTACCTCATTCTAAAAATTGCGCTGCCGTACCCCACACTGTTCATTGTGCCACCTGTGGGCCCACCCTGTTTTTGCCCCTCCAAATGTTTTTGCCCCTGTCTGACCTCATGCTGGGGCCCCCCCGTCACCCCCACTCTCTTTTATTGTGGCCCACTCTGTGGGCCATCCCGTTTTTTTCCACCCCCAGAATGTCATTGTGCCACTCCACCCCATGCTGCTTTCTGCCGTGATCCCACTCTCTGCTTTTGCCACTCTGTGGCCTACTCCAGTTTTTTCCACCTCAAATTCATTTTGGGCCCCTCTTCTACCCCACCTTTCTGTTGATGCTGTCAACTCCAACTGTCTCATTGTGCCACTCTTGGCCATTCCTGTTTTTTGCCACCCCCATAAAGTCATTGTGCCATGTCTGCCCCCTTGCTGGGCTGCCGCCATCCCTCCCACTCGTCACTTATGTTGCCACCTGAGCTCTCAGTTTTTTTTTTTCCCTTTCGCTGGCTGACTTTTTCAAGCAAATTTCCGTTTTTAGTTTTTTGTCATTTTTTTTTCCCCTTTTAAGTGCCCAGGGAATTTTTTATGAAGCGATTCTAAAGGGGGCCCCCAGTCATGTATGTCATCAAAAAACAACATTGTATGAAGACCAAACCAAGCTCCCATATTTAAGCATGGCACAACATTTTACAGCACCCTGCAGGCTCTGTGCAGCCTTGAAATAGCTGTTTTTTAATGCGATTCGTCCCGAAGTAATTCGGACCGAAGTTATTTTTGTCGGGAAATTCGGCGAAGTGAGCGAACCGAATTTTTGAGAAATTCGCCCATCTCTAATTATATCTTCCCGAATTTATCCTCTGCAACTATGCTTAAAAGGAAAGAGTTCTAGGCATACACAAGAATCCTACAAGATAAGGACATTCAGTACCAATGGGGATTCTCGGTTCAATTAATCAGTGTCAGGGATTGTACCCAATTTATATGCCACACTCCAGAAGAGGCCAGCCTTACCCTAAAAATTGGAGTCTTCTGTCATCAGCAGACGCTCGTCCATTTAGAAAGAAACAAACAAGACCTGGAATGATCACATCTCTGTGGTCAGATAAAACCACCACATCAAGATCCAGGACTGAGAATTGATACTTCATTAGTATCCTTTAACCTTGCTTTATGGTTCCTTCGGTGTAATGGAGCATCACTCAGGGGCTCATTCTCAATGATTTTTCTTGAGATAGACAATTGACTTGTGCCACTGTTTATACTGCATTCTCTATTTTCAACAGTTCCAACAGTTCAAATGTTGGCTCAATGTTTAGAGCTAATTCTCTTTTTGAAAGTTTATTATTGCCATGTCTTAAATTTCCTTGATCTGCTTCCATACTTTTATAGAAATATCAATGTTGACAATACATGTATAATCTATCTTTCTTTTACTTCTGCATTACGAGTATTATGTTTATGTCACTAAATGTAAATGGTCTCAATTCTCTGTTCAAGAGATCATTTTTTTTTACTTCAGACAAAGTTATATTATGGTATGTAGCATTCTTGGTACGTAATAAAAGATTTCTGCTGAAAAAAAAAAGAAACTAATAGAGCAAGCAACATGATACATACACATATACCAGAAAGGCCACATTACATTGGTATTGATTATTACATTGAATATTTTATTTATCAATTTACTGCTAGATCCTTGTAAAAAACATAAAGCTCTCACTAGGAACTTAGATTTCCAATCACCATAAGGCTATGTCTACAGCACAGAAAAATGACCATCTTTTCAGCGTTTTTTGTTTTCTAGAAATGCTGAAAAAAATGACTGAAAAAACGTTCCATAGACTTCTATAGTAAAAACATCCTGTTGTCTTCACAGAATGTCTTTTTTCTGCTTGTTTTATTTGCTGGTCATTTTTTGAAACATGTTGCAAAAAACGCAAGAACAGGGCAGAATATTTACTATTGGAGTCTATTTAAAGTGCCGGACACTTTTTCGTGCTTCTTTTGCGCATTTTTTTCACAATTTTTGCAGAAATACTATTCCTGTGCATCTCTGCAAAAAAGGATTTGGTTATCAGGTCGTTTTTTGTCCAATGCTGTGTAGACCTAGCCTAAAGATAAATTGAGAAATTAATCAGCACAGCACATTTTGTATATATTTAGGAAAAAATAGAAATGTTGCCTATATATTTACTGTAGTATTTAAAGAAAATTTCCACTTTTATATACACTTAGTACTAAAGCACTGTTAAGGAAAAACTGTGATAGTTTACTGCTATGAATTTGCATGCTTTGAGCTACTATTTATCAGGTAATCAGTGGCTTTTAATCTCTCATACCCCAGAGTGACTGTTTGGCAACCAGGAAGGGCATGTAGATTAACGATGCATTCACATGGTGCGTTTTTGACACATTGTTTGACACGTCTTCTGTGCAGAAAGGCACAGCAATTAATGCGCGTCAAAAAATGCCTCAAAAATGCACCGTGTGAAAGCACTCCAAGTGACTCCCCATTCTCTACAACAGACACACAGCTTTCTTATCATAAGATATGATATGACATAGATGTGGGGGGTGAAGCATCATCATGCTTTCCAATAGATACTCTCATTAGGAAGGGAGGCATATAAACATTCCACACCTCCCCCTCAGTAGATAGGTAGAGAAGTGAGGATTCTAAAATGTTCGTTAAATTCTTAAGTGATAACTTGTGGCTCGGTGGGTCTCTGGGACCTCTCTCTTGCCCCATCACCTCCCCCTCTGGGCCCTAGCTGTTTGGGGCCCCATTTTAGTTCTCCCCTCTGTGTGGGGCTCCACTCAGGTCCCTTCTCCTACCCCTACCATGTGGAGACCCACTCAAGTGAGTCTCAGGTGTTTGTGTTGTAAATTATGCAGGTACGTGTAGTGGCTGGGAGAAATCATCACTGCAGTCTGGACTGAATGGAGAAGAAAAGGGAAAGTGAATGACTCGTCAGACGAGAAGTCACCTGTGAGTCAGTAAATGTGACTGCACTGTGTGTGGAGCACCTGTGTACACCTGTATCTAACACTATATGGTAACTGGCAGTAATATCAGTCTTATTGTAATAAATTATATTCATTAACAGTATGGTGGTATTGTTCAGTATTGTTATGGTAGTGATGTGTTGTGGTTTTATATGGTCTTAGTATATTGTTGTTTTTTGGCAATATTGGTCTGTGTATACTGGTTTGGTCAGTAACATTATAGTGGTGAGATGCGGTGATCATGTGGCGGTTTTTGTTGGCCCTTGTATGGCCATGTTCACACGGCTTAAAACGGCCGTATTTCGGTCCGTAATTACGCGCCGGATTGTGCAAATTACGGGCTGAAAACGGCCCAGTCATTACGATAATGCACAGTTCTCATAGAGAACTATGGATTACGTCTCCTCTCCCTGCTCAGTGAATCCGCCGCGGGGGGAGATAATTGACATGTGAATTACCTGTGGCGTATACGCGCCGCTGGTAATGCAAGTCTATGGGCCGGCGAAGTGCCGGCCTCCCGCTCACTCCCCCGCTCCCGCCCCGCCCCCGGCCACACAGCGTAATTGCGGGGCATAATTACGTCCCGCAGCTAAGCTGTGTGAACCTAGCCTATATGTACTGACCTGAACATTATTTATAATCTGTAAAATCCAATGCAATGGCTCAATTGCATTCTCTTTTTTTCTGGGATTAGGTGGCTGGTGAGGGGGAGCAGTTGGTGGGTACGGGGTTAACAGAGGGCGGGGTTGATGGTGGGGCCCAAATGTTTCTGCTGTATGGAGCCCTGAAATTTCTGATGGTGGCCCTGCCTGTGAACAACTGATGTCACATGTGGTGGTCGCATGTGGTCATGGTCTGACAGTATTATTTGGTCTGTAAGTAATAATATTATTGGGTCTTACCACTGTGGGATTTTTTTTAGTAGAAACAATACATATGGTATATTTGCTCCATGTTTAGCTGTAAACATGCCCGTTTGCTCTGTTGAAATTAATCGTGCAATTTCTACGCACAATTTTCCAAGTGATTGCTGTCTTGAAAAGTTTAGTACTTATTGGTGCTTACGTGCCGCAAAAATACACGCATAAAATCATTGTCAGCTGATCATGTTAGGCCGTGTTCACACGGCTTATTCCCGACGGATTTTTGAGCCGTATTGAGCTCACAAATCCGCCGTGAATAAGGGGCGGGACGGGGGCGGGGCCGGAGCGCGGCGGGGGCGCCGCTCCCGGCCCCATAGACAATGCATTGTTTACGGTGCGTACGCGCCGTAAATAATGTGCATGTCAGTTTCTCTCCGCCCGGCGGATTCGCCGAGCGGGGAGGAGCGACGGAATCCACTGTTCTCTATGAGAGCAGTGGATTACCGTACTGACAGGGACGGATTGGCGCCGTACTGCAGCGCAAATCCGGCGCGGAGTACGGCGCCAATCCGTGCCCAAATAAGCCGTGTGAACGAGGCCTTACACTGCACTCAATGAGTGCTGTACTTGATCATGGGTTTGAGCATATTTTAGCAAGTATTTCAGCGCAAAATATACTCTAAAACACGTGCCAAAATACGTTGTGTGAATGTACCCTTACACTTGCCGATTTTAGCTGTTCACTTGTTCTAGACCAAACCATAGAATTAAATTATATTATATATGTTAGTGAAAAAAATATATCATTTGCAAAGCTGTATATGTAAAGTTTCAGTAAATTTAAATATTTACCCCACATGGTAAATACTAAGAAAATCAATAGTACCAATAAAAACTAAAAAAAAAACTACACTTAGTCTAACCAAAAACAATCTCTCCAGAAAAATACAAAAATGTTATTGGTTACATAAAATGACAATGCAAAGCAATTTTTTAAAGTTTTTATTTTTTTTAAATTCTACTGACCTGCATAATAAAGATAACATATCTGTTATACCACATGTTAAACTCCATAAAAACAAAAACAAAAAAACAAACAAAAAAAAAAACATGGTGCAAATGCATTTTTCCTGTTCTGCCCCACAAAGAATGTCATAAAATATAGTTGGAAACCACACAAAAAAGATGAACCAAGTCCTGCAAAAAAGGAAGTCCTGGTACAGCAATGTAAATGGAAAAACTAAACAGTTATGGTTCTTTGAAACAGGGATGAAACAAAAAAAGCTACCAAAAATTATTGCAGCGGTATCCACTTTCTGGGATTTTTGTTTCTGTTGCAGTCGTTTTTTTCCTTCCCGCCTTCCAAGGCCATGTTCATTTTTATTTTTACATCCCCATAGCCGTATGAGGGCCTGCTTTTTGCAGGACAAGATGCTCCTTCTTAAGGTTACCATTTATGATTAGTACATAATGCACTGGGAAACAAAAGACATTCTTTGTGAGGCAGAATTTGAAAAAAGCGCAAATGTGCCACTTTTCTTCATTAAAAGGGGGATTATTGTTACACAGTTCCTTATGTGGTAAAAATGACATGTTATCTATACTCTGCAGGTTGGCACAATTCTGGCAATACCAAATGTTTGGCATTTTTGCCATGTTTTATTACTTTTTTTAATTTTCTTTACAGTGTGATTTTATGAGACTTTTTGTTTTGGGCTGAAGTATAGTTTTTATTCGTACCATTTGGGAGGCATGCAACTTTTTTATTAACTTTTTATTCCAATTTTTTTGGGAGCTCCAAACTCTGTCACCGATATAAATGTCACTAAGGAAGACATGTATAATCGGGTTTTTCATCCTTTTCTGGCATCAAATGTGCCAAAGTGAGTCAGCTACGATGTCTAATGCACCTAACGACTGTCTTAGGCGCATTGTTCGTAAGACTTGACATTTTTTATTGCGCCTAACATGAAGGGGCGTTCTGGGGGTGTTCTGGGGCGTGATGGAGGTGTGTCGCACCACACTCGTATTATTAGACACATATATGAATGTAGTTTGGAAAAACTAGATGCATTACTGCTGGAACAGGCAGACCTATTTCAAGGTGGTCTGCCTGATCCTGAGGAGTCGAAGTGGAGCTGGATTTGCTAGGGGAAAAAATTTCCATTATTTCTCAACTTACACCAGTACAATAATAAAAAAGTAATTTCTGATAATTATCAAACTATATAAAATTAAATTATTTAAATTTAATAAAACATTTTATCATATAAAATTGATATAAAAATATATAATATCCCAAAAATATAAAAATATCTCCTATAAAATTTATTTAAATTTAATAGAATCTAAAACTAGTTTTACATTAAATAATCCACTGATGTTGTTTACTACATTAAATTTGCAATTTATTTTTGCTGTTCTCACCCTTTATTCTACATACAGCAAGAACCAGCACAGGACAGGTCTTGCTGGGATTTGTGGTTCAGCAAGCAGAATCAGTACCATAATTTCTATTCACTGACATGCTATTCTAATGACTTTTCTGTTATTTCCAGCATATCTATAGCCTTTATACATTTTAGGTGCATTCCTTATGCGCCTAAGTTCCAAAATGAGCCTAACACACAGACGAGGTCCAATGACTTCATTTATAATCACACCAAAACCACTTTCATATATTCGGGTGCATTATACACTGAAAACAAGACTTGATAATTCACTTTGAAGCGCCTACCTTCATACATGTCTCCCTAAGTTGTTAAAGGGTTTGCCCAGTCCTAAGGTAAAAAAAACCTGAAAAAATTTTTAGAGGGGTAAAATTCTCTGACGGGTCCTTATAGCTGGGGCCCCGATCGTGATGAGAATGAGGGGGCAGTTTTTTGGCTGTCCACTCCATTAATTTCTATAGGAGTTCCGAATATAGCTGAGTGCGCATATTCAGCAATAGTCAGAGCTCCCAAGTGCTGCCCTTCTCACTGCATTGCCAATGCGAAATCTGGCTCATGTCATTTTTTCCATGCTAAATATGCAAGAAAAACATGTAAATAATTGAGAGGTACATGTTTTTTGTTTTTTTACACAGCACAGATTTGGAGTCCGGTTTAAAATAAGGGGCCACAGGTCATGATAGAACTGGGGCCCCATTTTCTCTTAAAAAAAACCAATCGACATGTACTTTTAAAACACAGCAAAAGGCATTAAAAAACTGCGCACTCACCAATTTTCACATACACTCACAAACATTTATACACAAATATACACACAGTCTTTCGTTATTGCCTATAGCAATCAGAGCTCTCCTTTCATTTCATATGTTTCTAAAAAAAAATTAAAGGGGCTCTGTTGGAAAGTTTAGCCCTAGACTTTTTATAATCATGAAATTGGGAAGGGTGCTTGATAAGGGGTGCAAAACCCAAAACCCGGGGGGCTTTTACAACTTTTGTCATGAATTTAAAAAATATGAATAAAGTATAGAATTTTTACAAAAGGACGGGGAGGACATTCACAATTTCAGAGATATCTAAAAAGTCCATTGAATCACTGGAACCCCCCGTGCTCTTCGCTCCCCACTCTGGGGATCCACCCAACTTTAATCAAGTGCTAAGGAGACCTACATCGAGGGTGAAGCGGTGCTGTTTATTTTTCATACATGTCTCCCATACTGTACACTAACCTCCAGTTATTGATACAGCTATCCAGTTGTCAGGAATCACTCAGTGGACAGTTTTGCATGATAGGTTTAGATATATTAACTTCGCCAACAGTTTCACACATGAGAGGATTAGATACAAAAACAGCGGGAGGGCAAATACAGTATTACATAGAGTTTTGGACATAAAATTCACACAGAAATGGTAATTTAAGCCCAGCAGACGGTATTACATTTAACGGGTTAGTACACACCGCAGACATAAAAAAAAAGGATAGTTTTAGATACATTAGCTTAGCCAACAATATAACATATGAAGGTGTTGGATACACAGTTGAACTGACAGTAATACACATTATAGGCTTTGATACAGCAGCTCTGAAGACAATATCACTCATGATAGATTTGATGTGTCAACGGTATTACATGGAAGGATGAGATACACAGCACAGTGTCATACATGAGAGGATTATATACCCAAGCTCAGAACACAGTATCATACATGAAAGGATTAGATACACCAGCTCAGAACACATTATCATACATGAAAGGATTAGATACACCAGCTCAGAACACAGGATCATACATCAGGCCCGGACTGCTCACAGGGCAAACCGGGCATTTGCCCGGCGGGCCGCTAGGGTCCGGGCAGCAGGGCCGGCTCGGATCACCCGCCGAGGGGAACAGTGTTTACCCCCGGCGGGCCTCGAGTCCCGGCGCCGGTCTGTGGTGCGCTACAGGGGCCGCAATAGTCGCATCAGCGACCAGACCCCTGTGGCAGGGGACCGACAGGCCCCCCTCGCCACACAGCTGCACGGCCGGGTCACCGACCCAGCCATGCGGCCATCACGCCCGCCGCCTGCACCACGCGGTGCAAGCAGCAGCCGGGGGCGAACCCCTGGGATCTTCTGATGCTGTCTTTTTTCCTCCCAAAGGGGTCGCGGGGCAGGTGCGTATGTATGACGTCACGCGCGCCTGCTCCCCCCTTTCCCCGCACATGCTGCCGGCCCGGCGCTCCCGGGGGAAAGGCAGAAGAGGAGAGAAAAAAGGGTTAGTTTGTTTTTTAGTTATTTTTTTAAAACTACCAGCCCTGTCTAGCATAAACCGCCCTGTCTAGCATTTTCTCCCTTCTAGTAATACCACCCCGGTTAGCTATATATTTTCCTGCTAGCTATATACTGCCCCTGTCTACTATATCCCGCCCGTCTAGCTATTATGCCCGTCACCCCCTTAACGGCCCGGTCAAACATATACTGCCCGTCTGCTATAAACTCCCGTCTTGCATATATAGCCCTGTCTAGCTTTTTACTCCCCCTGTCTAGTTTTAATACCGGGCCCCCGTCTACCTTATACCACCCGCTAGTATATCCCAGCCCTGTCACTATAACCGCCCTGTCTACCTATAACCACCCTGATACTATATACCCCCCGTCTACTATATCCCCCCCTGCTACTAATACCCACCCTTTTTAGCATATCCCGCCCCCTGTCTACCTATATCCCACCCTTTACCTAAATACCAGCCCGTCTACCTATAACCACCCCCTTTTGGGGCTATTCCCAGCCCGTCAGCTTTTTAACCCCTGTCTCCCTTATACACCCGTCTCCTATATACCAGCTCTGTCTACCTATACCCCTGCCCTGTCTCCTATATACCACCCCTGTCTACCTAATTACTGCCTGTTATTACTAGCCTTGCCGCCTAATACGGGGCCCTCCCTGCCTACAACTGGCCGCCTCCCTACATACTGTCCCTACGGCTAATTCTCCCCCGGGCCCTACCGGCTAATTACTGGCCCATACTGGCTTTTACTAGGGGGCCCTACTCCCTGGCTAGTTACTGGGGGCGCCCCAGCACCTTGGCTAATTAAAGGGTAGGCCCGTCTACCTCCCAAATTAATGGGGGAAGGCCCCTTTTTACCTCCCAAAGGGGGTCTACCTATTTACATGCCACTTATCTGACATTTTTTAATTTCACATTTTTTGGGGCTAACATACGCTGTTTGGGGAATTGATGGGGAAGTGCGGAAGAGAGAGGAGTCAAAGATTTATTTGGGAAAATTCTACAAGGACGAGTGTGCCCGAGAGAAGAAAACACTGCATGCTGTACTGAAGGGAAAAAAAAAGGGGAAGGGGAAAACGACTCATGGGGAAAGACTCATGGGGGTTTGGGCCAGAAAGGAAAGAAAAGGGAAAGAGAACAACCCCTCAAGCTGAGTTCCTGTGAGTCCTGATGTCAGTGGCATTTTATTTCTGTGTGGTCATCTATATTCTTTAGGTGACCTGACTCCCTGGTGTGTGATTGGGGGGGTTATAGGTTTGCTGGGTTATGTAGTGTCAGTTAGGTTTCCCCAGATTGTAAAGCAAGTGCACACCTGACTCTGTGTTTGGGGGAGTTTCTCTGCCCCATATTTCTTTCTTGCTTGTTTTAGGGGGCTCTTACACGGAGCGGTTTTTGGGGTGCTTTTTTTTGATGTTTTTTTTTTTGTGCAGAAATTACAGCATTAACTACTTTTCCCTTTCTGCAAAAAAAACGCACCAAAAACAAAAAAAATGAACCAAAAATTTTCCCCGTGTAAAGCATTTATGTTTAGTTTATTTTAGAAAGTGGCGAGGTGCGAGAACAAGGGGAATTTTTTAAGTGAATATTGTATGTGGGCTGGTGGGGGCTGTGTGCCAGGGCTGATTTTGGCAGAGTGGCTCTGCCACTTTCTGATTTGAAAGTGATAGATTGTAAGTGGGTTTGAAAAATAGGACGGAAATGGGACAGAAGTGGGCATAAGGGGGCCGGGGATCCTTTTTTTGGGGGTACCTTTCTTACACCCCCACCTCTTCACCATGCCCTATTGCTGTCTACCTTGTACCATCTCCCCCCTACTTACCACCCAGTCTCAGCCCCTAAAAATTTATCCAATAGCGCCCCCCCTCCCCCCTCACACATGCATACACCCCCACACACTGTTCTCCTTTTCAACCCCCACAAACACCGCTTACATAGTGCCACACAAGCGCCGCCAACACATCATTTAAAACCATTGCTGCGCTTTTTCTTCCTTTTCTCGCTGCAGGGCATTCCCCAAACCCCGGCCCCCTTCCTTTTATTTTTTTTTTCCCACCCCACCCCTACTCTGCCCCCATAGAAACTGCTAACCCCCTTGCATTCACGTCTTCTTTTTCTGCCCTTTTTAAATGTGCTCTGTGGAACTCCCCGACTTTGGCAACAAACCACTCTGTTCATGACCTTTTTTCTTTTCTCCCCTAAACCCTCCAGCTCTAACAGAAACATGGCTCCGCACTCTGACACTGTTTCCCCTTGCCGCTCTCACCTATGGGGGCTACACTTTACCCACCCCCCCGCCTGAGAAAGGCCGGTGGAGGATTGGCATACTTCCTTTCTCCCACCTCCACTTACCAGGTCATTCCCCCTTACCCCCCCATTTCCCCCTTCCCTTTTGGG
Source organism: Phyllomedusa bahiana (assembly GCA_025379985.1). NCBI lineage: Eukaryota > Metazoa > Chordata > Amphibia > Anura > Hylidae > Phyllomedusa > Phyllomedusa bahiana. The sequence continues at coordinate 45,763 of JAODAL010013845.1, forward strand.
GTCCACCCCCCAAACTCTTCGGCCATTTTCTCTCAAGTCGGGGTTGTGTACAGACCCCCCGGCTACCCCATTTTTGGGAAACATTTTCCACCGGGCCCCCCTTATTCCCTCTACGAATACCCATCTCATCAGGGTGATTTAAAATCCCCTTTGTAAACCCATGTCCCTTCGGCCTCCGTTTTTTCATGCCCTTCTCTTCTCTTGGCCTCTCGCATTTTACAGACTTCCCCCCCAAAGGATGGGAACTCACTTGATCGGTCTTCTTCGTCTTTCATCAATTTCTAACCTCACAATTCTCCTTATGTCTCTCCTACAAAACCCCTTTTTTTTACTATCAATTTTTTCGCAGCCCTCTCTGGACACCCCGCCGTCTCCATTCGAAATACCCCGCTCCTTAACACTCAGAACCACAGACACCCTACAGTCCTCACTGCCCCCCCTCCCTCCCTCTCCCGCCCGACCCGGTGTTTAAAAGTTACAATGAAAAAATTTACCACCCTAACATGTTGGCACCCCTCACACATCGCACCACCAATCAACACCCAGAGCCCTGGCACACTCCTCAACCTCGCCATTCACAAGCCCGGTGTGCGAGCATTTGGGAAAAGTAAAAGCTACCCGCAGACTTTTTCCACTAAAATTCTGCTCAGGACTTACCACACTGCCCTTCCTGCGCAAAAAAAAATATTTCACCTGCCTCATCCCCACATTACAAAAACAAAACCCAAAAAGCCTGTTCGACACCTTCCATCCCTCCTCAGGCCCAAAACTCAGGCCCCGGGGGCATGACCTTGTGGTGAAGACCTGGCCCCTTTTTCAAAGACAAATTGACATACCGGATAACTCTCATCTCAAAAACAAGCAGAACCCTCCCGTCCCCCCCCCGCACATCCCCTATCTGCTCTAAGCCTTGACCCCAAAGAAAGAAGAAGAATGTCCAGACTTCTCCTGTCTGATCACCCCACCACCCCCCTAGTGAACCCATTCCCCCCCCCCCCTTTTCCCCTCTATTTCTCCACTATCCTCTTCACCTTACTGCAACTTCAACCCTTTTCCACTGGGATTTTCCCATCCTCCTTTAAAAAAGGCTACTATCCCCCCTTTTCTAAAAAACCCCCCTTTTGGACCCCTCCTGCGCTGCAATTACTGACCGGGGGTATCTTATCTGCCCTTCACTCTAAACTCCCGGAACGCTATCTCTCCGCTAACTCTCTTCTCTATTCAATCATTTCCGACCCTACATTTTACAGAATGCTCTAGTTAAAGTCTTAACGATCTCCACACTGCTAAAACGCAGGGTAAATATCTTGTTATTCTTCTGGATCTCTCTCAGCATTTGACACGTTGATCACCACTTTCCTCAGCATGCTCCGTGCAATTGGGATCCCGGACACCGCCCTTTTTGGGTTTTCTTCCCAACTCCGACTCTTTTTCATGTCTCATTTGCAGGTTTACTTCTCCCTCCCCCTTGCTGTTGGGGGCCCTCAGGGGTCAGTTCTTGGTCCACTCCTCTTCTCAATCTATTTCAGCCCCCATGGCCAAACCATCGTAGATTTTGGCTTCCATACCCCCTCTCTATGCTGTGACACCCAATTATACACCCCTTCCCCGGGCCCTCTCCTCCCTCTAAAAAACACCATGACTGTCTGTTCGCTGTCTCTGACATCATGTCCCCTCCTATCTCCAACTAAACCCCACTTTTCCCCCATCACTAACCAACCCCCATTGCTATTTCTCTCTCAGTTTTTTGGCACCACTAAAAAACCTAGGCAGCAGGCCCGATGTCTTGGGGGTTTTTCTAACTCTGACCTTCCACCCCTTATTCCAATCCCTTGCCCGCTCTTGTCCCTGCACCTCAAGAACATCTCCAAATCCGTCCTTTTCTCATATCGAAACAATAAACCCTCATTTTTGCTCTTATCATTCTCGTCTTGATTTTGAACTCCCCCCTTATCGGTCTCCCCCTCTGCAAACTCTCCCCTTCCCCAAATTTTCCCCAATTCAGCAGCCCGGGTGGGCTTTCTCTCCAGCCGCTATACTAAAGCCTCTACCCTGGTCAGTCATGCCTGGTTTCCCATCCAGTCAGAAACAACATAAACAATTACTTTCATCCATAATGCCCCCACAGCACTGCACCCCCTACATCTCCTCCCTCATCCTGCTACCACCCTACCCGCCTCCTCCCAACCCGCGGGAAACAAACTACAGACCACAACATCCCGAACCTCTCATGCCCATCTTCAAAATTTGCACTCTGCATCCCTTCTCGGAAAATCTACCAAAGTACTCAGGCCAACCCAGCCTTCGCGTTTTAAAGTGTTCCCCGAAAAAAACATTTCTTTGGCAGGCTAACCAAAACCCCCAAAATTCAACCCACATTTCTTTACATACATTTTTTCACTTCCTAACTAGGGCACTCACAGGCATTTTTTCGTAATAGATGTACTGTCATGGGGAGGTTCCCCCCAATTTTTATGTAAAAAACCCCCAAATTTATGAAACAAGGCTGGACCATTGTAAATTCAGACTCCTCCCCCGTGTCTCCCCCCCGACACCCCCCAAAATTGTAAGCTTTGCGAGCAGGGGGCCCTCACCCTTGTTCTAAATTTTAAGTAGCTTTCACTGTGTAATGTAGCTTTTTTCTGTAATTATACCCTCTACATTGAAATTTCTGCAGAAATTTGTTGGCGCTATATAAATAAAGATTATTATTATTATTATTATTATTATTATTATTATTATTATTATTATTCCCAGTCCGGCCCTGTCATACATGAAAAGATTAGATACACCCGCTCAGAGCACAGTATGATACATGCAGGATTAGATGCCCAGCTCAGAACACAGTATCATCCATGAAAGGATTAGATACACCAGCTCAGAACACAGTATCATACATGAAAGGATTAGATACACCAGCTCAGAACACAGTATCATACATGAAAGAATTAGATATCCAGTTTAACAGACTGCAAAAGCATGAGAGGATTATATACTTAAGTATAAGCTGACCCAAATATAAGCCGAGGCACCTCATTTTGCTACAAAAAAGTGGGAAAACTTATTGACTCAAGTATAAGCCTAGGGTGGAAAATGCAGCGGCTACTAGTAAATTTCAAAAATAAAAATGGATACCAATAAAATTACATAGGCAAGTATAGGCAGCTAAAAGTCCCCGATATGCAGTTTAATAACCCCATGGGCAGGTTTAAGTAGTTTAATGTCCCCTATAGGCAGTTTAATGTCTCCAATAGGTAGGTATAGGCAGTTTAATTTCTCTCACAGGCAGGTATATGCAGTTTAATGTCCCCCATATGCAGGTATAGGCAGGTATATGTCCCCCATAGGCAGGTATAGGCAGGGTTTTTAAAAAAATTACAAGTATCCACCTCTCTCCCATGTTGCTCCGTAGCGCTCTGTCTTCTTCCCGGCACAGGAGACGTGATGTCATCTGGCCACGCAGGCAGTGTGATGACATAGCACACTGCCTGTGCCAGACACTCCGGAAGGCCGCAAGTCTGCTTGCGGCCTTCTGGAGTCCTATTGCAGAGAAGGGAACTAACACTCTCATGGCAGTGCACGGACGCCGATGGTTGACTTGAGTATAAGCTGAGGAGGGCTTTTTCAGCACATTTTCTGTGCTGAAAAACTTGGCTTATACTCGAGAATATACGGTATGCTACTATGGAGATGATATCACGATGGGCTAAGCTACAGAATCGGATGAGCAAAGGAGGATGGCGCGTCCAAGAGCGCTAGGTGCCGCAAAGGAATCCAAACTCCAGGAGCTGTGGACCACAGTGAGCTAGAGTCTTGTACTCGAAATGAGTCTGTCAAGTTGTACCGTAGTTGGGGTCTGTTACCTGGTGCCTCAGCATGTTTGCTTTTATATGAAGAAATAAAGTACCTGTTTTCAACTCATGGATTTTGGATTCCTTTGCGGCACCTAGCGTTCTTGGACGCACCACTGGATATCCTCCTTTGCTCATTTGCATGTCCGCTGAGCCGGTGGCTGATCCGGAGCAGCGAAGAGAACAGAGAGCGGATCCATGCTCTATACGCCAAATGTTTAGCCTCAGAAAGGTGAGCCCTATGTTGTTCCTTTTAAGCTACAGAATCACATAGCATAGATATACTGACTGTGACACAGTATCATCAGTGGTGGAACTACCTCCATAGCAGCCGTAGCGACTGCTACTGTGCCCAGACTCATTTTAGTAGCCGGTGTCAGGCAGCAGCTTCCAAGGCAAACAGGATCATGGGGCATAGATGCACGATGAGAACATTATTCTCCCATTATACAAGTCACTGGTTAGACCACGTATGGAATTATGTGTACAGTTATGGGCACCAGTGCACAGGAAAGACATTGTAGAGCTTGAACAGGTATAAAGGTGGGCAACAAAAATAATAAAAGGACTGGGTGGACTGCAATACACAGAAAGATTATCAAGGTTAGGGTTATTTAGTTTAGAGAAAAGACGGCTTCGGGGGGACATGATAAATATGTTTAAATACATCAAAGATCAATATAGAGATCTCTCTCAAGATTTATTTATACCCAGGACTGTATCTAGAAGAAGGGGGCATCCTCTACGTCTTGAGGAACGAAAGTTTATACATATTTCAAATTCAAAAAACAGTGGCACATTATGGACTAAGGAAACCGTCAAATAGGACATAGGAAATTTGGAAAAAGCATTACTGCTAACTAGGATACATGAACAAATTGAGGTTCTCAGTTCACACTTTTGGCCAAAAATGCTTAAGCCCACCTCCCAATCATCAAGGGGACCTCAAGTGCAGGTGGGTCCTACGCTATTGTTACCTCTATTGGGTCCTGTTCAGACCTGCATACTTTAGGGAGCGAAGATACCTGCTTCAAAGAACACTGCACTGATTTAAAACCTGGGGAAGTGGGTGGGATGCAAACACCAAAATGGAGACTACCACTCCTCCCTACATATAATCAAAAACAACAATTGGTTTTGCACATAGAAAAACTTTGTTTGAAAAAAACAAATGCACACTGGTGTGGCAGCAATTCATATAGACATTTCAAATTCAAAAAACAGTGGCACATTATGGACTAAGGAAACCGTCAAATGGGACATAGGAAATTTGGAAAAAGCATTACTGCTAACTAGGATACATGAAAAAAATTGAGGTTCTCAGTTCACACTTTTGGCCAAAAATGCTTAAGCCCACCTACCAATCATCAAGGGGACCTCTAGTGCAGGTGTGTCCTACGCTATTGTTACCTCTATTGGGTCCTGTTCAGACCTGCATACTTTAGGGAGCGAAGATACCTGCTTCAAAGAACACTGCACTGATTTAAAACCTGGGAAGTGGGTGGAATGCAAACACCAAAATGGAGACTACCACTCCTCCCTACATATAATCAAAAACAACAATTGGTTGCAGGTCTGAACAGGACCCAATAGAGGTAACAATAGCGTAGGACCCACCTGCACTTGAGGTCCCCTTGATGATTGGGAGGTGGGCTTAAGCATTTTGGCCAAAAGTGTGAACTGAGAACCTCAATTTTTTTCATGTATCCTAGTTAGCAGTAATGCTTTTTCCAAATTTCCTATGTCCCATTTGACGGTTTCCTTAGTCCATAATGTGCCACTGTTTTTTGAATTTGAAATGTCTATATGAATTGCTGCCACACCAGTGTGCATTTGTTTTTTCAAACAAAGTTTTTCCATGTGCAAAACCAATTGTTGTTTTTGAAAGTTTATACATAAACATAGAAAGGGATTCTTTACTGTTAGAGCGGTGAGACTATGGAATTCTCTGTCAGAGGAACTTGTCATGGTGAATTCAATAACAGAGTTCAAAAAGGATTTGGATGCATTTCTGGAGTGTAATAATAGAACAAATTATAGTGTCTAGGATTCTGGAGAGGGGTAGTTGATCCAGGGATTTTTCCGATTGCCAGATTGGAGTCAGGAAGGAATTTTTTCCCTAAAATGAGGACAATTGGCTTCTACCTCATTGTTTTTTTTTTTGCCTTCCTCTGGATCAACACTTTCGCAACACTTTAGCAAAATAGGCTGAACTGGACGTCTGGACGTCTTGTCTTTTTTCAGCCTTACAAACTATGTAACTATGTAATTTGTGTATGCAGGATGTGTGTGGTTTGGCATTGGGTGTATGCACGATGTAGGCGGCAGGTACTTTGTGGATGTGGTATGGGTGGGGCATGTGATTGGTGTATGCGGGACGTGTACAGCGTGTGATTTGTGTATGCGGTATGTGTGCTGTGTGTGATTGGTGTATGCAGGATGTGTGCTGCATGTGTTTGGTGTATGTGGGATGTATGCGGCATGTAATTTGTGTATGCAGGATGTGTGTGATTGGTGTATGAGGGACGTGTGCAGCGTGTGATTTGTGTATGCGGTTTGTGTGCTGTGTGTGATTGGTGTATGCAGGATGTGTGCTGCGTGTGATTGGTGTATGCGGGATGTGTGCTGTGTGTGATTGTTGTATGTGGAATGTGTGCGGTGTGTTATTTGTGTACGTGTGATGTATGCGGCATGTAATTTGTGTATGCGATAAATGGTGTGTGATTGGTGTATATGGGATGTGTGCTGTGTGTGATTGGTGTATGCGAGATGTGCGCTGTGTGTGATTGGTGTATGCGGGATGTGTGCGGCGTGTAATTGGTGTTTGCAGGATTTGTACTGCGTGTGATTGGTGCATGAGAAATGTATGCATCATGTAATTTGTGTATGTAGTATGTGTGTGGCATGTGATTGGTATATGCGGGATATGTGCGGCGTGTAATTTGTGTATGCAGGATGTGTGTGGTGTGTGATTGATGTGCGGGATGTGTACTGTGTGTGATTGGTGTATGTGTGATGTATGCAGCATGTAATTTGTGTATGCGATATGTGTGTGATTGGTGTATGTGGGACGTGTGCTGCGTGTGATTGGTGTATGCGGGATGTGTGCAGTTTGTGATTTGTGTATGCGGAATGTGTTCTGTGTGTGATTGTTGTTTGCGGGATGTGTGCGGTGTGTGATTTGTGTATGTGGGATGTGTGTGGTGTGTGAATTTGTATGTGGGATGTGTGCTGTGTGTGATTGTTGTCTGTGGGATGTATGCGGCTTGTGATTTGTGTACGTAGGATGTGTACGGCGTGTGAATTGTGTATGCGGTATGTGTGCTGTGTGTGATTGGTGTATGCAGGATGTGTGCTGCATGTGATTGGTGTATGCGGGATGTGTGCAGTTTGTGATTTGTGTATGCGGAATGTGTTCTGTGTGTGATTGTTGTTTGCGGGATGTGTGCGGTGTGTGATTTGTTTATGTGGGATGTGTGTGGTGTGTGAATTTGTATGTGGGATGTGTGCTGTGTGTGATTGTTGTCTGTGAGATGTATGCGGCTTGTGATTTGTGTACGTAGGATGTGTACGGCGTGTGAATTGTGTATGTGGGATGTATGCTGCGTGTGATTGGTGTATGTGGGATGCGTGCGACTTGTGATTGGTGCACGTAGGATATGTGCACAGCGTGTGTTTGGTGTATGAGGGATGTGTGTGGCATTTGATTGGTGTATGCGGAATATGTTTGGCATGGATTGGTGTTTGGAAGATGTGTGCGGCATGTGATTGGTGTATGGGGGATTTGTGTGCAGCGTGTGATTGGTGTATGCTAGATGTGTCTGGTGTGTGAGTGACGTGTGTGGGATGTGTCGTTTGAGTGGTGTATGCAGGATGTATCTGGTATACAATATTTTTTTCTGTCATTCTTGATGGAACATGCACATGATAAGTAATTTTTTTTGTGGTGTAGGGTGGGAAGGGAGGCATTGAAAAGTTTGCTATGGGGCCCTGCCATTTCTAGTTACGCCACTGAGCATCATATATACACTCAGCTCAGTAGATAGTTCCTTGTAGGCTTAGATACAAAGGTCCAGCAGATAGTAACACACATGATTAGACACACTAGCTCATATACAGTTCCTCAAACACGTAGATACATAGTACACAGTTCTTCATAGGCTTAAATACCCAGGTCCAGCAGGTAGTATGACGCATGATAGGCTTAGATACCCAGGTCCAGCAGATAGTATCACACATGATAGGCTTAGATATACAGATCAAGCAGACAGTATCATGCATGATTGGCTCAGCACACGTAGTTCCAAGAGATGTTCTATTTTAAATTAATTTCTACTATACAAAAGACCTGCAGTTAACAGCATTTAGAAAAATTAACTACCATATCCCTACCAATTTGTTAAACTGTTCACTGGTTAAGATATGCCCTTGTGACTTCTATCTTATATTAACATATTGCTCTCTACAAATAGGGTTAATTCATCATTGAAAGAAATAAATGTACCTACAATGTGAATTATACAGATAAAGGAATTGCTGCTCTCTCTAAAGTGGCTCCTCACCTTTACTTCCAAACCTGCAACTAAAGCCAATCTTGCAGAGGAGTGGTCTATCCCTGGTAAAAAGTTGCTATAAAAAACGTTTTTAAACTTAATTTTTTAAAGTCCTTGGTATTTGGATTTTCTCTCATGTTTACAGTCTTTCTTTTGTTAGGAAACTTATCGTACTCTTGATTTTGCGCAGTTAGAGATACTGCTCGGTTACATTCTTATAAAGTTTATTGTTATCGTTCTTTTTTTCCACTCACTCTTTTACAATTTGGTGAAACTGAGGACATTTTTTTCAGTGTCAACATTTTCGTTTTATAGGTTAAGGCAAAGGTGTTCATTGATAACTTGTTCCTTCTATATCAATGGCAGTCAAATTATTTTACATTAATGTTAAAGGGTTATTCTCATCACATTTATTAGCTTTAAACATGTAGGAAAGTTAAAAAGACTATTACTAAATACATTGCTGTTCTTATTATGCTTCTTTTCATATCTACTGTTTATATACAAAAGCTTTCCAAGCTTATTGACCATCTTTCTTCTCTTGTTGCTTCAGCAGCCTTCATCAGGATGGTGTTGTTACTCCCTGCTGTTTCTAATCAGCAGCATAGCAGCATACTTACCTATGTTACTGACAAACTTGAACTCTTTAGAGCTCTGTAGTCTTCTACCTTACTGTTTAAACTTTTCTATTAGCAATGTCCCTCTAACAGGGTCAGCCAGAAATAGCAGAGCTAAAATGTCAATCACTGCTGTACAACTACCCACAGCCTATCTATGAAGTGTGAGCTTTAAGCTGGGTGTAAAGAGCAGGCTCTGTAAAACAGCATATTACAAAAAAAAAAAAAAAAAAATATATATATATATATATATATATATATATAATATATATATATATATATATATATATATATATATATATATATATATATATGAGTGTTTGAACAGACCCGTTAAAAGATCTCTCATATAGAAGTAAGCCAGACTACATCAGTTTGATATCTTGTAAATTTAAGAAACAAAATTAAAAAAGATGATCCCTTAAGGTTTAGTAACCATTAAGATGAGGACAGAAGACTATCCTCATATTACTTATGCTAACACAGTGAAGAACAGAGTGTATGTTTTAATCACAATCATTTGCTGACAAACATACTAATCAGTCACTATTCTCCTACACATCAAACATTAGAAACCAATATAGAAGCGTGTGTAATTAAAACATAACTGTTACTGTTATCTTATTAAAAACAGTTACTTATATCACCTAAATCTGCCCAGAATATTTACTTACCAAACACAGGTATACCAACCTGTAAAACAATTAGGGTGACGGTACTGAACACCCTGTATGAATACAACAGAGCACCCTTCTGAAAAAGAGCGACCCTGTGCATATACCTAGCCCTGTATTACAATAAGCCCCTATTTCACCCTAACAAAAATAATCCAAAAAATGTACCAACATGTTTCTACCTACCACGGGGACTGGAGGGGTACCAGTTACAGGGGAGCCATATGCTCCTGCCTGTCTATATTTGGCTCCTTCATCTGGTCTTTTGATCATCCATGTCAATGATTTATACCCCTCCAGACTTTAGTAAAAGTCTTTTTTTTTTTACCTTTGCCTACATGTTTACATCTAATTAATGAAATAGGAATACCCCTTAATAATATTAAGCACTTAATAAATATTAGCTGTTAGAGCTATGTTATAAATCACTCAATAAGTCATCTGCTAAAAGAGTAGACTTGTTGAGAATTAAAACAAGCATTTCATTTGTTTTCTCTTCTTCATGTGGTCACAAAATTATTGATCGACATAAAATAACCAACAAATGTAGAAGATTCTGTCGTAAACTTAATAATTAATAGAAAGACCAACATATGCCTACCCTGTCACCACAGCAATAAGTCCTTTTTTGTAGAGCGTTAATCCATCTTTGCTCTCTGACTCCTGTCTCTCTGGGTTGAATGTACCGTTTTTAGAATCAGAAATTGCTCAGATAATCAACACTTACTTCTCCTCTGGGAAATCACCTAATGACTTCTATAATGATTATCATAAAGCTTTTTTCACCAAAACAGCCACCATTTTTAAGCAATCTTTACAACTCTACATGAAAAATAGTTACCTTCTCATAAGAAAGTATGGCTATAACCAAAAAAAAGCAAAAGACAACCCAAATTAAATACCATTAACTGTACAGTTGCAAAGTCACAAAGTATGATGGACTCCAACAAACAAGGCTGACACACCAGCCACATAATAATTAAAATACAATTTGTGTTAGAGATTATAAAGTCGAAATACATGGAGATAAATGTATACACTGTATTCAAAGAGAGAACACCCACACAGTTGAATTAATTATAAGAATCCAAATATCTTATTTACCACCCTATTCACTTCACTAAAAAAATACAAAATTAAATACTGGCACTATCACTAGTGTATTAGTGTACTAATAATTGACAGAGAATAATGAAATGGTAACGTTACACAGATAAAGGGATAGGGAAGGTTATGGGGTGATCATTTACTACCTCATCCATTGCAATTTGTGTTTCTGCATTCCTACCCACTTGCGCCAGAGTGCAGGACCCAGATTGTGTTGTTCGCTACTGTATGTATAGGTAATTTAGTAGGTTATTTTTATTAGTTTGCTATTCTGTAATTAATTGGGTCATTACTTAAATGTGTGATTGGGATGACTTTATAACAAATACAGTCCATATGTATTAGTAGCTTGCCCCTGAAAAAGCGACAGTAAAACATGCCAAGCGTGCAGGCTCCACTTTCGTCAGTTTTATGATCAAGCTTTCGCTTTCCTATGTATTTGTTTATGTATCAATTTAAATATTTCTTGTTAATTATTGGTAAATGACTTTGGATCTTACTATTAATATGTACATTTGATATTGTCAGTAGTTACTTGGAATCCTTGCTCCTTAGGGTATGTTCACACAGCATAATCCATAGAGAACTATAGATTACGCCTCCTCTCCCCGCTCGTACAATACCATCGTATTGTACGCGCGGGGAGATAAGTGACATGTCAATTATTCTCGGCGAATAAGCGCCGCTAGTAATGAATTTTAATGGAGCCGGTGGGCCGCCGGCCCCCCTGTGCCGCGGGAGTACATGCGTATTAGAGCGAGCTCCCGAAACACATGATGTACTGCGGCGCGTACTGTACGGGCAACAGTACATCGTGTGAACATACCCTTTACCCTAGTGGAATAATAAAACTCCCACCCAGCTTCTGCATAGGTGACTTACTAGTACTGGAAATCTTTGCAATCATAGGTTTCTCTATATGAAGTATCACATTATTTATTTATTTGGCTTCTTTGTTTTTTTTAACATCCCTAACTTGCTGCTTGATTCATGGGCAGATTTAAGAATTAAATCATTATATCTATATGATGGGGATGTCTATACATACAGGTACAGTTCTAGTCCCTTAACACATTGTGAAGTACAAGGTCATCATGATGATTGCAGGGTACAAGAGTTGTACCCTCATGATTGTTGCAGAAGCCTGACAGTGCACAACAAGGATAACTCCAGTGTCAGCCATTTAACACTTAACACTTGTGGGAAAAACAATATCAATCACAGCATCTTAGTGGTTTGACAGAATGAGGGGGCAATGATGCTTATGTAAACTAAGTATACAAAAACAGTATTTAGGCAATCAAAGCATTGCACTATAAAGTACTCTGTGTCAGATAAAGCACAAGTTGAAAGCTCTGGAATTAAGCTTATTGAATTTAATAAGGGTATAGAAACAATTTCTAACATCAGCTAGATTTTTTTAAATGCAGCAATGACTTTTATTGAAGTTCAAGAACATAGGAGGTGACCCAAGAATGGCTGTTAGTCAGATGTTATCTGATCTAGGCATCTTCAACTTTAAAAAAGAGTGTTAATGACTCCTTGACACCCATTTCAAAACAAGAACCACCACTTGTTGTCATATGCAGTCTCCTTAGCTATGACGAAACTGCAGATATGCTGAGAACACCCAAAGGTAAATGTAATCTTGTGTCTGAAAGAGTGAAGGTTTTCTTGTTCCAAGTGGCCTCAGTGTTGAATAAAATGAACATACTATGTCTGCTAGCCAAGCACTAAAACAGTTGCTATTGCCATATGGACTTTTCTTTTTCAAATATTGTGAAAGATTCAACACCAGGAACCCGACTGACTTGGAAAAAGCCTGGATACTGCTTTGAGAGTCTTCAGATTGTCCAAATTTAAGCCAGCTATTTAGAATGCATCCTGTTGGACTATGAGTGTAGGACACCCTTCAGCAAAATTAACCTTTATGCTGTTGAATTTTGCTCAGCTGAACATTTCAGTAGTTACCCAGTTAGCATGCCAATACGGACATTGTACTCAATCTCCACCATCAAATATTAATGTATAATCTGTTATGTAATCTACAAGTGCTAAAAGTTTTTTTTCACAATTTCACATTAAAAAAAGTTGTTATTGAGTGTTTTAGACCAATATATTTTATATTCATAGGTTTTTTTATGCTTTACTTCATGAAGCACCATGATTTTTCATTTCGATACAGGACAAAAGTGAAATTACAATGGACGCAGGAGGTTTTTCAATGAAAATAACAAAATAACACCTAAAAACTACTTAGGCAAAAGTTCATCAAATGGAACATCAGGATAATTATATTTTCAAAAAGGTTAAAAAGTCATAACCCTATTATACATAAATTTTATGTGTTTCTTTTTGTATTCCTGTTTCCTTTCTCTTTATGCTTGTTCGCTGTTCTTACCCCTCTTTCTGTTCTACCCTCTATTATGTTACTTAGGCCCAGGTCACTATCTAGACTGTATTCCTCACCTGTATTGTAATTGCCCTCCCCTGCTGCATGTAAACTGTAATTCCATAGAAGTCCTTCTGTAGAAGGAACAATGTCTTGCATGGAACAAACAAAAAATAGTAATCCAGCACAATGGTCCAACTTTGACTACAACCAATTAATTTTAATGGTATACAAAAAATATAAATCCAAATGCTAGTGTAGGCAGCACCAATAGGACTGATAAAAAAAAAAAACCTCACACCGGGCTTATGCGTTTCAAGCAGCACAACCCACTCTTAAGCTATGTTCACACTGCTTAAAATGGGCCATATTTCGGTCCGTAATTACGCACCGAAGTGCGCAAATTATGGGCCGAAAACGGCCCATTCATTACGGTAATTCACAGTTCTCATAGAGAACTATGGATTACGTCTCCTCTCCCTGCCTGGCGAAGCCGCCGGGCGGGGAGATAATTGACATGTGAATTACTAGCGGTGTATACGCGCCGCTGGCAATTCAAGTCTATGGGCCGGCGAAGTGCCGGCCCCCTGCTCAGTCCCCCGCTCCCGCCCCGCCCCCGGTCACACGGCGTAATTGCGGGGCGTAATTACGCCCTGCAAATACACCGTGTGAACATAGCCTTAGTGATAGTTTTGGTTTTGTCCCTGTCCACTTGGTGCTGCCAATACAAGCATTTGGTTTTATATTTTTGAATACTATTAAAATTTACTGATTTTAACCAAAGTTGGACTATTGTGCTGGATTGCTATTTTTTTTTGTGCCCTATCATGTTCACCATTACTTGGAACAGATTTTCCATGCACATAGAAAAGTAAGGAGGAGCTGGCTTACACATCCACATTTGACAGTTTCTTGCACCTCTTAGTAAAATATCTAACTTACAAACTAATGTCTTTGAATCACAAGTTCTTTATTTCATTCTTAATCAATAAACAAAAAGAAATAGCAGAGAAAGATTGCCCTTTTGATTCACCGGCAGCACATTTCAATTATTTAAGTATATACATTTTAAACAACTTCTCAGAACTACCTAAACTAAATTACATCCCTCTACTAAGCTTAACTGAAAAATTGCTAGAAAACTGGCCATTAACATTAAGAATAGGCTGAAAATAACTTTTTAATTCATTATATTTTCCAAAGTTCCCATATCTACATAGCTGTCCCCATTAACCTTTCCAGGTCTTTTTTTTATGTGAGCATAGAAAATTATCTTCTACTTTACTTACAACTCAAAAAATCTTGCATTATAGTAACTGTTCTCTACCTCCTAGATGACCTTAGTATAATATACTTTCTAAACCAAGTCAACAGTAAAAGGACTATAAGATCCCTAACTGTGGTTTCCTTTGAAAGATACAATAATACTAATTGCGTTTAGTTTTATAAACTTTTATTAAAAATGGTGAAGTAGCCCCACTTTATGCAAATCACAACAAACTTGGTTAATGCGATCCAAACCAAAAATATAAAAAATGGTTCATTGTACACTTTTTCATTCTAGCAACTTAAAGACCTATTTAGTATTCAAGATGAGACAGAAAAATGTATACTTATTTTAAATAATTAAATTGGTTCACAAATTCAGATTATCAACAAGGTGTGTCAGGATTTAAATTATGGATAGCTATTTGGGGTATTTAATCAACTATATCAAATATCTTTAATGGAGATATTTGAGCTCCTACTATCACCTGAGAAGAAGAGTATGAACAATTTGAAAAATTATGGAAGCAAATTCATAAAAAATCCTCAGAAGATATGCAAAAAAAATTCTTAATGTTTATACCAAAGTCTTCATTTAGCACCTCTTTCCAAGGGACATAACATATAAGAACTCTCAACATATACACATCCTGGTTTCTATAGAAGGAATATGTGTGCATTTGACACAGAATTTCTGTTCCCCTACCTCAAACCCTACTTTGCAAAAGTAGTCCACCTATTCAGAGGAGAACAACTGGCCTATTGGGAACTAATTTGCCATCTAAACTGTGTTTAAACCTGATTACCATGGGTACCCAACAGGCATATAAAAGCTCCCACTTATCGCAAAAGAGGTTTGTATCAGTCTTTATCCATCTAGTTATCTTAATGTCTCTCTTTCTTCCTACATCCAGACATAACCACTCTAGTTTCACCACATTTCTCTTGTTAGATCTGCTTTCCTTGGGACTCCTTAAAGAGAAACTGTCACATAGTTTTTGCCCCCCTGGCTGAGGGCAGCACAAGCTAGTGACAGACATGCTGTTTCCAGTGCTGTGTCCCTTATTCAGTAAGATGCTGTAGTTTTCGTGTATTTAGTGCTGAAATCTGCAGTTTTCAGCCAGATAAGTCATTCGAAGGGTCCTTCAGAGTGTCAGTTTTTTTCAAACCCGGCCAATCGGAGGCTAGCCCCGCCCACCTCAACCTATTACTTTGAATAGGTAGAAACATGTGAATAACTGTCAGTGGGCGGAGCTAGCCTTCGGTGGGTGGGGCTAACACCTGCTCATGAATAAGATTTAAGGGGTAAATGCTCTAAAACTACTGCATCTTACAGAATAAGGGGCACAGTGCTGGGAACAGCAGGTCTGATACTAGCTTGTGCTGCCCTCAGCAAGGGGGACACAACCTATGTGACAAGTTCCCTTTAAACACATGCTAAAATGGATTAAGCAGTGATTAAACAACTGATATACTATGTCCGTTCTGCCTCCCTCCTCCTCCGCCACCTCCTTTTTCTATTCGTCATACCTTACCACTACCTTTCCATCTTTGCTCGCCCTAGGGAAGGTCCCTTCATCTTCACTTAACCTTTTTAGGGGAAACATGATAAATACATGAGGTACATATTTATGTTTCTAATTTACTACTAACAAATCTTTTTACATGAATAACATTTTCTGTCTGCAACTTACATTTTATAATTGTTGAAAGTTTATTCTGATGATATCATGTCTTTGGAAGATTCTTATTTAATGCACACCAGAAACACACTGCTTCTGTGTGTAACATTATGGGAAAGTCTAAAGAAATCAGCCAAGATATCAGGAGGAAGAGAATTGTGGACTTGCACAAGTGTGGATCATCCTTGGGTGCAATTTCCAGATACCTGAAGGTGCCTTATTCATCTGTACAAACAATTATATGCAAGTAAAAACAAGATGGGAATATCCAGCCATCATACCGCTCAGGAAGGAGATGGGTTCTGGGTCTCAGAGATGAACCTGCTTTGGTCCAACATGCATATCAACACAAGAACAAAATCAAAAGACCTTGTGAAGATGCTGGCAGAAGCTGGTAAGATTGTGTCATTAACCACAGTAAAAAGAGTACTTTATCAAAATGCGCTAAAAGTCAGCTCTGCCAGGAAAAAGCTATTATTACAAAATAAACTTTTAAAAGCCAGATTAATGTTTGTAAATGCACACAGGAACAAAGACCTACATTTTTGGAGACCGTTTGGCCATAATGACCACCATTACATTTGGAGGAAAAAGGGAGAAGCTTGGAAGCCTAAGAACACCATGCTAACTGGGAAACACAGGGGTGGCAGCCTCATGTTGTGGGGTTCTTTTACTGCAGGAGGAACTGGTGCACTTCACAAGATAGATGGCATCATGAGGAAAGAAGATTATGGGGCGATACTGAAGCAACACCACAAGACATCAGCCAGGATGTTAAAACTTGGGTGCAAGTGGGTCTTCAAAATGGATAATGACCAGAAGCATACCGCCAAACTGGATACAAAGTGGCTTTAGGATAACCAATTCAATGTTTTGGAGTGACCATCACAAAGCACTGATCTCAATCCTATTGAAAATTTACGGTCAAAGCTAAAAAGGCAGGTGTGACCAAGGCAACCCACAAACATGGCTCAGTTACACCAGTTCTGTCAGGAGGAATGGGCCAAAATTCCTACCAACTATTGTGAGAAGCTTGTGGAAGGATATTTAACCCCTTATTGCCGGAGCCAGTTTTAGGCTCTCTGACAGAGCCCCATTTTTGAAATCTGACATATGTTGCTGTACCTGAAAATAACTTTTTGACACTTTAACCTATCCATGTGATTCAGAGATTGTTTTCTCGTGACACATTGTGCTTTAAGATAGTAAGAAATTTTGTTCCAAAAAGTCCTTGTTTATTTGTAAAAATATCAAAGAATCGTGAAAAATTAGAAAAATTTACCATTTTCAAACTTCAAAAATTTCTGTGTGTAAGACAGATAGTTATTCCACTCAAAATAGCTTATAAACAAGCATCAACCATATGTCTACTGTATTGGCATCTTTTTTTTTAAATCCCCCTTTTTTTATGTCATTAGGGGCTTAAAATTTAATAGTAATTTTAAAATTTTCAAGAAATTTTCAATATACATTTTTTAAGGGACCAGTCCAGTTCTAACGTGATTTTGATTGACCTGTATGTTAGATACCCCCATAAATCACTCCATCTAAGAACTACACCCCTTAAGTATTCAAAACAGTATTTAGGAAGTTTATTAACCCATTAGGTGTTTCACAGGAATTAAAGCAAAGTGGAGGTGAAATTTCAAAATTTCACTTTTTTGCAGATTTTAAATTTTTTATCCATTATTCACAAGAACACGGTAGATGCGATCAGGGAAATGCAATTTAATATTGATTCCACAGATTCTACTGTTTTCAGAGATATCTCATATGTGGGCCTCGCGCGCGATTTGGCTCAACCACAAGCCCCAGATTAGGAGAGCACCTACTGGACTCTGGGGTCTCATTTTCATTACGATTTTATTTGGGCGCCATTTCAGGTTTACAGTTTTAGCACCCTAAGGTGCTAAAATTTAATAAACACCCCTAAAAAGACCCCATATTGGAAACTGCACCCCTTAAGGAATATATCCAGGGGTGCAGTGAGTATATCGACCCCACAGGTGTTTCACAATTTTTTTTTTAGTGTTAAGCTGTGAAAATGATATTTTTTTTTTTTTTCCAACAAACTGCAATTATAGCAGAAAATGTTTCATTTTTACAAGGAATCCTGGAAAAATAGCACCCAAAATTTTGTTACGCAATTTCTTCCAAGTTCGGCAATACCCTACATGTTGGTGTAAACTGCTGTTTGGGCGCATGGCAGGGGGTACAAGGGATGGAGCGCTATTTGGCTTTTGGAACGCAGATATTGGTGGGGCCATGTCGCATTTGCAAAGCCCCCAAAGTACCAGAACAGGTGAAACCTTCCAGAAGTCGCCCCATTTTGGATTCAACACCCCATAGGGATCTCATCTAGGGGTGTACTGTGCATTTTGGGCAAACAGGTGTTCCATAGTTTTTTCAGTATTGGGCTATGAAAATGGGGGGAAAAAACGCAGTTCCGCCATAGTTTTTTGGGCTTCATTCTTACAATGTTCACCGTACGGGATAAAAAACAGGATAACTTTACTATGGGGGTTGGTACAATTACAAATATATAAATTTTATATAGTTTTTTTATGTTTTATTACTTTTACACAATAGAAATAGTCTAAAAAAAAAATGCGTTTTTTTGTTGTCCTGACAACCATAGCTTTTTTTATTTTTTCTGCATACGGAGCTGATTATGGGCTTGTTTTTTTGTGGGGTGGGTTGAAAGTTTCTATTAGTACCATTATAGGGCATATGACACTTTAGTCCCCTTTTTATTAAGGTTTTTTTTGAGGCATTTTGAACAAAATACAACAATTCCTGGTAGTGTTTTTATTTTTATTTTTTACAGTGGTCACCGTGCAGTATAAATGACATTCAAGCTTTACTCAGCAGGTCGATACGATTACAGTGATACCAAACTTGTATATTTTTTTCATGTTTTACTGCTTTTACACAATAAAAATACTTTTATTCAAAAAGGAAAACACGTTTTTGCATCGTCGCAGTCTGAGAGCCATAACTTTTTATTTTTCTGTGTAAGGAGCTGTGTAGGGGCTTGTTTTTTGCAGGATGAGTTAACATTTTTATTGGTATCATTTTTTTGGGGACAAGACTTTTTGATCAGTTTTAAATCCGTTTTTTGGACGGCAGGGTGACAAAAATACTGCAGTCCTAGGAGTGTTTTTTATTTTTAACAGCGCTCACTGTGCATTGTCCATGAATAGTTTTCTTTACTCTGTGGGTCGATACGATTACGACGATATCCAATTTATATAGTTTTTTTATGTTTATATTCGCATTTAAAAAAAATAGTTTTTATTGTGTAAAACAATTTTTATGCATCGCTGTATTCTGAGAGCCATAACTTTTTTATTTTTCTGTATACAGAGAGGTTTAAGGATTTTTTTTTGAGGGGTGAACTGACATTTTAATTGGTACAAATTTGGTGTTTATATGAGTTTTTGATCGCTTTTTATTCCATTTTATGTGCTGCGGGATGAACAAAAATGGCAATTCTTTGATAGTTTTTTTAACAGCGTTCACCGTACGGGTTAATTAATATGACATATTTATAGGACAGGTCATTACGCATGCGGCAATATCAAATATGGGTACTTTGTTTCCGTCTGTAAAGGGGAAAAGGGCGGTGTAAGTGTTTTTATGTTATTTTTTGTGTCTGTGTTTTACTTTTTTCACTTTTTTTACTTTTTCATTTTTTTACACATTTTTTTACTATTTCCCATAGGGGATTTATAACAGCAATCTTCAGATGTTCTGAAGGTTGCTGTTAGAAGGCAGGCCAGTACATAGCATTGTTGCTTTGCACTGTTCGCCATGACAACTGTCAGTCACGTTGCCCACAATGCATTGTGGGCATCGTGACTAGTGTTGAGCGATTGCGTTGGCTATCGAGATCGATCGATAGTCGGCCGCTATCGATAAGGCTTTTCGATAGTGAGCGTCGATTATGAGTGATGACCATTAAAGTCTATGGGAGAGCAACAACACCTTCATTATTACACCCAAACAAGGCTGGAGAAGCTGAAATTAACATCCACAACAGTCAAATGGATACGTGCTACATCTTAGGCAACAACACTTAGGTTATAAAAGTCACAGAAAAAAAGTCACACAGACCATTCACTATCCCTGTCTTGTACCACAGCCTGACCCTTAAACCTGCATCCCCCCACAAATTAAAAAGTGCCAAAGGCAGTATGATTTGAACCATCATGTTACTTAACTGGACATTGAATATCCCTATCCTGGAACGCAGCATGGGGCCCCAAACCTGCATGACCCCCAGATTTAAAAAATGCCGGGAAAAAGGAGTCTTTCAACCACCATTTTAGTGAACTGGACATTGACTATGCCTGTTCGGACCACAGCATGACCCCAAAACCCGCATGATCCATGCTGACGATGCTGATGACACATTTGTGGGCCGTGACTGGAGGAAAGAGAGGGAAGAAATGCTAGATGCAGGTTGCATTAACCACGAAAGGACAGAAATTTGGGGACGATGTTCGTTACTTTTGATTTCACAGGGCCCTGACCCAGCAATGACAGGCCTGACGGTCCTGCAACTGACGATCCCTGGCATCGTGTTGTCGCCAGCACTGGAAGGACACCTTCTCTCGTACCTCTACCTCCATGGTGCTAAACCCCCCCTTTGCTCGCTTACCACCTGAATTTTCGCTCCCATGTTCAGAAATATAAAAATTTGAGAAGGTATGGAAAGTTTTGGAAAGTCTCTTATTAAAAGACAGCAAATCACAGCTAAATTCTCAAATCCCTCTAATCAAAACAAAATTGGGTGGATTCAAATTTAACTGCCAAGGTGTCTATCAACAAATCTGGACTGGGCAAAAGTCCAAAAAAACACGTATCTGTTAAAGTTTTGGTATAATAAAAAGGTATTTTTTGCTCCTTTCAATTCACCTGTGGTGAATATAGAATTGCTGTTTTAAAATTTACGTAGATGCTGCGTCAATGAACAATGCTGGGTGTGCAAAAGTCAAAAAAACACGTAAATGTTATGTTTTGATATAATAAACGGTATTTTTTGCACCTTTCAAATCTCCTGTGGTGAATATAGAATTGCTGTTTTAAGATTTACGTAGATGCTGCGTCAATGAACAATGCTGGGTGCGCAAAAGTCAAAAAACACGTAACTGTTATGTTTTGGTATAATAAACGGTATTTTTTGCACCTTTCAATTCACCTGTGGTGAATATAGAATTGCTGTTTTAAGTTTTACGTAGATGCTGCGTCAATGAACAATGCTGGGTGCGCAAAAGTCAAAAAACACTTAACTGTGATGTTTTCGTACGATACACGGTATTTTTGGCAACAAACAACCTGTGCTGACTACAAGATTGCTGGATTGTAATTTAACTGCAAGGTGGATATATCAACAGTCACAGGTGTAATGGGTAAAATTGAAAATGAACACCTATCTGAAATGTATACTGAGAATAAAAGTGTGAGTTTTGCAGCTAACAAAGAGACCTGCAGTTACTAGAAATGATGTGTATCCAATATAAGTTCAGGCTGCCCAATATCCAGGAAATATTTCATAGCAAACTGTTAATAATAAAGATATTCCACTACAATGTCTACATTAAGTCTTGATGTACTTTATCCAGTGTTCTTTATAGATAGAGCTTGTCTGTGTTCGCCCGCGGGGCCCCACCCCCCGCTCCCACCGCCGTGAATTTACAGCGATAGATTCTGCTTTAAAATTCTCTAGCTAACTACATAAAATGTTCAAATCTCTAATCTAACTAAATTGGAAGGATCACAGCTAATAGTAGAGGTTTCTCTGTGCAGAAATAGACTAATTTCGCTGAGCTGTTTGGCCCCAGGCAGAGCGCAGGTCCTATCCCTATGAGACGCTGAGAGACACTGAGGCTGAAACAGGAAACGCTGTTCTATGTAAAACGAGGTCATGTGATTTTTCCAGCTAATCGCAACCATACACATCCCAGTCATGACGTCGCACACACATCTCACCCTGCTCTATTCTGTAATCTGATTTGCTGGCCGCCAAAATTACAGGAAGCGCCGAAAAAGGCGCGATCTTAATAGATGATGCACAGATTTTAACCTTAATTATCGCATGATCTGGAAATTTCGATCACCATAAAAACCTTGCCGATTTCAACTTTGTCGATAAAAATCGCTCAACACTAATCGTGACGTCACAGATTGCTCCGGGAAGTGATCTTCAGTTTCCGGAGCCGACTGTTATGGGATTGCTGCCGCAGTAACGTGCAGCAGCGCGATGAGGAGCTGGCAGGAGGGGCTCCCTCCTCCTGCCTGCGACTAAGGGGTTAAACACCCGCGGCCTGAGCTCACTCCCGCCGGGGTGATGCGGCATGAAGCTAGCGGAAATTTACTGCTGGTCCCATGTCGCGATCGTGCACGGCTCGCCCGCAAGCCCGCGCGATCGCCAGGGCGTATGAATACGTCCATTTGCGGGAAGGTCGCATATATATATATATATATATACACACACACAGTACAGGAAATAACTATTTGATCCCTTGGGGATTGTGTAAGTTTGTCCATGGACAAACACATGTACAGTTTATAATTTTAAGGGTAAGTTAATTTTAACATTGATAGATGGAGTATCCAACATAAAATCCAGGGACTCACATTGTATAAATGATATATATTTATTTGCATTTTGCAGTGAGAAATTTGTATTTGATCCGTCTGGCAAATAAGACATAATACTTCGTGGTATAACCCTTGCTGGCAAAGACAGCAATTAGACACTTTTTGTAGTTGATGATGAGGTTTGCGCACATGTCAGGAGGAATTTTGGTCCACTCCTCTTTACAGATCATCTCTAAATCATTAAGATTTTGAGGCTGTCACTTGGCAACTCGGAGCTTCAACTTCCTTCATAAGTTTTCCTTGGGATTATGGCCTGGAGACTGGCTACACCACTCCATGACCTTAATGTGTTTCCTTTTGAGCCACTACTTTGTTGCCTTGGCTGTATGTTTTGGGTCATTGTCTTGCTGGAAGGCCCAGCCAGGACCCATTTTTAACATCCTGGCGGAGGGAAGGAGGTTGTCACTCAGGATTTTTGGTACATGACTCCATCCATTTCCCATTGATGCGTTGAAGTGGTCCTGTGCCCTTAGCAGAGAAACACTCCCAAAACATAATGTTTCCACCTGCATGCTTGACAATGGAGATGGTGTTCTTTGGGTCACAGGCAGCATTTCTCTTCCTCCAAACACGGCGAGTTGAGTTAATGCCAGCTCAATTTTTGTCTCATCTGACCATAATACCTTCTCCCAATCACTCACCGAATCATCCAGGTGTTCATTGGCAGACTTCAGATGGGCCTGCACATGTGTCTTCTTGAGCAGGGGGGCCTTGCAGGCACTGCTGGATTTTAAGTCACTATGGCGTAATGTGTTACCAGTGGTTTTGTTGGTGACTGTGGTCCCAGCTGCATTGAGATTATTAACAAGTTCTCCCCTTGTAGTTTTAGGCTGATCTCTCCCCTTCCTCATGATCAAGGATACCCCATGAGGTGAGATTTTGCATGGTGCCCCAGATCAATTGACAGTCATTTTGTATTTCTACCATTTTCTTACTATTGCACCACTCCTCACTCAGCATCTTACTCATGCTTTTGTAGCCCATTCCAGCTTTGTGCAGGTCTATGATCTTGTCCCTGACATCCTTAGAAGGCTCTTTGGTCTTGCCCATGTTGTAGAGGTTAGAGTCTGACTGATTAATTGAGTCTGTGGACAGGAAACTTTTGTAAAGTTGACTATCTAAAACAGCTGTCTTTAATGCAGTTAATGAGTTGATTAGGAGTGTGTAACTGGTCTGTATGAGCCAGAACTCTTAATGGTTGGGAGGGGATCAAATACTTATTTCTCACTGCAAAATGCAAATACATTTATATAATTTATACAATGTGATTTTCTGGATTTTTATTTTGGATATTCTATCTCTCAATGTTAAAAGTAGCCTACCCTTAAAATTATAGATTGTTCATGTCTTTGTCAGTAGGCAAATTACACAATCAGCAAGGGATCAAATAATTATTTCATTCACTGTGTATACATTTTTTCAGCCATTAACAACAACAAAAAAACAATTTATATAGTTCAGCACAACTAATATAACAAGCAGCTTCTTTGGATTCAACACAACTGCAGTCTAAGAATTATCCAACCTCTTTAAAAGAAGCATCTTTAGTACTTAGTAGAACATCATATTGCTGTTATGACCTGTCAGCTGCAAATGTGATGCATAGCCACACATTAGGTTCTGGAAACATTCACAGGTAATTTTAGCCCATTTGTAATGGGCAATGGCCTTCAGTTCACTAATATTCTTGGGTTTGTATGCTGCAAATGCCTTCTTTGAAAACCAAGCACAGATTTTTGTGTTGCCCCTTCAGAATCTTGCAGGTCTTCTTCTGAAACCAAACATTGTTGGATTGTTAGTTGTACTGGAGATCATAGTCGTTTTGGAAGGTCCAGTAAAGTCCAAGCTTTAACTTATCTACTTACAAAAGTCATAACATTTTCTTCCAGAGTTTCTTTATCCTTGTTTTAATCAATTTTGCCCTCCGCACACTGTAGTTTTGCAGCACCAAAGAAAGCTAAACAGCCCCATAGTATCAATAAGCCACTACCATGCTTCATTGTAGACATGGTGTCCTTTTTAGCATATGCCTTATTCTTTCTCCTTCAGAGATCCTTCTGATCCATAGCCTTGAAATGTCTCAGTTTTGTTTCATTGCACCACAAAAAACACATCCATAACTTCTGGGACTTATGTATTGTAACGGTCGCAGGTGTGGATCCTCAGGATCACCATGAGAGATGATGCAGACCTTGTAAGGAAGCAGAGTCTCAGGAGCCTCCAAGTATTCACCAGAGCCTGCCGCAAGGTGAGATGGACTTGGCTGCGAGGGACTCCAGGTAAGTACCCCTGACATGGCTGCTCGCTGTGACAGCCAAGGTGACTAGCGTGGTACAGAAGGAGCAAGCAGAGATGTAACCAAGTCGCAGGCAAAGAGGTCAAGGCAGGCGGCAGGCAAAGAGTAGTCAAAGTCCATAGCAGAAGGTCAAAGAGCAGAAAATAAACAGCAAGGCAACAATAGCACGGCAAACTGTAGCACAGGCACACCAATAATCTGGCAATGGTTGTAAAGGGAGGAGTCTTAATAAAGGGGAAGGTGGCCAGCCATTGGAGGTCAGGTGTGCACTGGCCCGTTACATCTTAAAGCCCCAGCGTGCGCAGGAAGGGGTACATGTACGGTCACAGGCAGCAGATGGGAGTGAAGCAGGAGTGGAGGAGGTGAGCAACTGCCGACAGGGCATTCAAAACAAGGGACGCCGAAAGAAGTGCGGCCGTGGTCCGAATTGAGGTCCACGGCTCCCAATGTGACATTTACATGGTTTCTATCATACTGAAGCTGATTCTTCCAAAGCTTATAGGTCTGTGGAGATTTGCATTTTTTAAATTCGGGACCTTTCAGTGTTTAGTATGTGACTTACTCTGCAAACAGGAACCTCAGTACCTATTGCCACCAAATTGTGCAGCAGGACTTTTGCTGTTTTTCAAGATTTTTTGAACACCTAACTTTTTAGGAATCTAGAGGCAGTTGATGATAGCTTCCTCTTTCTGCAGTCAACATAATGGCACACTGACATCAGAAAAAGTATTTTTGTTTAAAACTATTTTACTGGGAAACTATTTTGTGGCATTTTTTTTTTTTTTTTTTTTTGCAGTCCCATGCAATTAAAAATTGCATATAAGATTCTGTCCTTCTTTAACTGTGAGGGAATACTTTTGCTCAATTGCTTCTTATCTCTATATAGTTGTATTAGAAATAGTAGGTAATGACATAATGATTACTCTATTGATAAAATTATACTAGACTATGAGCAATACATGAAAAGAAAATAAAGCTATCTTTTTTTTCCCTGCGGAAAGGAGGGGAATTTCTTCACACTTATCTAATTATTGTTGATAATATTTACAGTTCTCGGGATAGAGTCGACCAGAAAGATGGACCATCAAGCAATCCTCTTACTGCTGTGCTATTAGAGCTCAAATAAATGAAGTCAGAGACTATACCTAGCGAAATGTAAAAAAAAAAAAAAAAAAAAAAAAAAAAAAAAATATATATATATATATATATATATATAGCTTCATGCACATAGGAGCCTTAAGACTGACTCAGTCACATTGACTTCTATAGGAGAGTTTTCTTGTCATGCTCTGTGACCTGGGAAGAAGTTACTGTGCAGGGAGGGGAAGAAGGTGAACTGTGACATCTTTTATTGTGATTGGTGGATTCTGAGTTATCTATACACATTGGTGTCTCCTTTTAATTTGATCCTGCTTGTGCAGATAATGAACAGACCAATGAAAATCTCTCTCTACTGAACAGGAAATGTCAGACTATTATTAAGCTTAGTGGCCAAAGTGAAAACTGAAGGACTTAAAAATTATTACAAATTATTGAAAATAATATGGAAAATTAAGAAAAAAACAAAAATTCCCGAAAAAAGTGTTTAAAATAAAAACGTGAGTTAAACAATAAGTTATTTTTTTAATGACACATTTCCTTTAAAGGGGTTCTCCGGGAAAATAATAAAAAGTCTGTTCATTTTATCTAGGGGATAATCATTATAGAAGAACAAAATGGCCTTCGAGCACCTTCTTCAGCAGAAACCTGTCCTACAGGTTCCTGGTTAGGCTGAGTGACATAACGGTGCTGAAATGACTTGTGGTATGAGGGACGGTTCTGAAGAGTAGAAAAGAGACTGAGGGCTGTACATATGCACACATACTGTATATAAGTAAATAATTTGGGGTGGATATAGAATCTACAGCTCAGCCGAGAAGAAACTGCTGTTGTGGGAAATGTATTTTTCAGAGAGGGCATCTAGCAACTGTAGCTTCACCCACTAGTCCAGTGAGGAGAGAGATCCAACATGGCAATAATATGCAATATAACAGCGTCTGTAAGTCGTTCACACACTGGATTGTGACAGTTACTGCTTATCTTTAGCATTAATGCACTATGGACGACATGTATGAACAGGGCTCGCAAAAGTTCTGGCGGGCAAAAATCTGTATTTTAAACCCGTTCCAAAAAGATGGGATTAACAGGGGCGCCCAAAAATCCAAACTTTTTGGGGGTTTATAAGTGTCTTGACACCGTGGGAAAGACACTTTTTTAGCACGCCAAAGTTTTGGGTTTCTGGAGGGGCCACACCACATTTAAATAAAAAGTAGACACATTTATATTCTTTTTACGCCAAAACTTTGGCACGAACAGTTTGAAAAACCCAAACCAAAATTAATGGTGGTCTGCATGACCTGAGGGTTTTTTTCCCTTTTTGGCTTTTACAAAAACGCCTCTATAAATGAAATGCAAAAAAACAGGTTCATACAAATTTTGGCTCAGTCAATACTACCTTAAAGTGAATTTAAAAACGGTCTATTTAGCCCAGGGTTTATACATTCACCCAAAGTGTTCTTTTTGGGGGGTTTCTCACACAACACCTTTAAGGTTCTTGATGTGCTTTATTACAAGCATGCCTGATGCAAAATGAACCTTTGATGAAAAATTTGATTAAAAAACCTAATTTGTAAATGTGTGCTCTTATAAAAAAATTTTTGTTTTGGAGATGAATACTTAGGGAAAACGCAGTAGTTTTCCTTTTTATTGAATTTGGGGAAAGCCTCATACCACTTTTCAAAAATTAAATTTTTTTAAAATATTTAAAGGTTTTTTTTTTTTTTTTTTAAAAAATTTTATTGTTTTTTTTTTAAAAAACTTAAAGTTTGTTTAAATTTTTTCAAATAACCCCCAATATGCCAAAGTGGTTGAATAAGTTTGATTGCAACTATATACTGAAAAAAAGAAGCCCTCAAGCAAGAATTGCCATTGAACCCGCCTCCGCATCTTTTTGTTGATTTCATTTAAGACAACAAATTTTGACAGATCCAAAAACATTCAGGAAACAATGCGGGGTTTCCCCCAGCTACTGTTTGG
Source organism: Phyllomedusa bahiana (assembly GCA_025379985.1). NCBI lineage: Eukaryota > Metazoa > Chordata > Amphibia > Anura > Hylidae > Phyllomedusa > Phyllomedusa bahiana. The sequence continues at coordinate 73,942 of JAODAL010013845.1, forward strand.
TAACACCATTCTTCCATCCATCAAGAAAAAAACTAGTATTTAATTTACAAAACCCCATAAAAAACATCTGTTTTTTTATCAAAAAAGTTTTGGGAAATTTACATAAATTTATTTCAATTTCTAATATTTTTTTGGGTTTCCCAAAATTTAAAAAGGGTATAATTTAAAAAGGGAAATTTCTAATATGATAAAAAACTGGTTACATGAGTATAAAATGTTTGGTAAAAAACCCAGCCAATCGTATAAAAGAAAAAACTTCCGGGAAAACTAGATGACCCCTTGGGTTTAAACTAAACAAACTTCTTCCCCATTTTTAAACAAGGCGAAAAAACAAAACTTTCAAAAAAACAATAAAGCAAACTTTTTTAAAAAAGTATGTGCTGAATTTTTAAAAAACCCAGCAATTCACTATGAAAAATCTGTATAACTTTTATTAAGCTTGTTTCATGTGTATTTATTTAACTTACCTTTGTACTCAAAGGAATGATGTATCAGCTTTTTAACTTGACAGCTTATTATAATACCCATTTATCAACAGGCCAAAATGCATATTTATAAGTTTTACAAAAATCCCTGAGTGTACAGAAATGGTTTTCCAACTGCATTTCATAGTTTTCAGCTGTTTTTTTTTTCCTCCAATGAAAAGCATAGAAGCAGAAATATATTCATTTGAACAGTGTCTTCTATTACAAACTATAACTCCTTGTTGAACTGAATACAGAATAATACAACGTGAGCACAATAACTTCTCATTAGCATTTATACAACAATGAAATTAAAAAACAATGTGTTGAGGATTGGTTGGCTATCGAATCGATGATAGTCGATAGTGGGCCCCTATCGAAAGGGTTTTTTCGATAGTGAGCATCGATTGCGCGTACCATTAAAGTCTAGGGGGAACAAAAACACTTCATTTTACACCCAAACAGGCTGGAGAAATGAATTAACATCCACAACAGTAAAAAGGATACTGTAACATTTAGGCAACAATTAGGTTAAAAAGTCACAAAAAAAAAAGAAAAGACCATTTACTATCCTGTCTTGTACCACAGCCTGACCTTAAACCTGCATCCCCCAAAATTAAAAAATTTTGCCAGAAGGCATATGTTTTGAACCATCATTTTTACTTGAACGGGGACTTTGAATATCCTGTCCGGGGCCACAGCATGACCCAAAAAAAACCCTGCATGACCCCACATTTAAAAATGCCGGAAAAAGGAGCTTTCAACCAATTTTAGTTGAACTGGCATGACAATACCTGCCCTGGCCACAGCTGAGCCCAAACCGCATGACCCCACTTTTAAAAAAAGTGGGGGGAAAAAGGAGTCTTTCCCCCACCATTTAGTTGAAGGACATTGAAATATGCCCTGGGCCACAGTTTGACCCCCAAACCCTGATGACCCCACATTTAAAAAGTGCAAAAAAAGGGTTTTTAACCAATTTTTTTAAAAACTGGACATTAAATATACCTGCCCTGGGCCACAGCATGAGCCCCCCTGCATGCCCCCCCACTTTAAATGTCCGGAAAAGGAGTCTTTAAACCCGATTTTAGTTTCATGGCATTGATAACCTGCCCGGGGCCAGATGACCCAGGGTGGGGATTTAGTGGGTGCGGGAAACCCCGGCTGGCGCCCGTATTTATTCCCCAGGTTAAAATGCCCTGATGACGCAGCAACGAAAACTGTCGTGCTGAAGCAGAGGGGGGGGAGGGAAAGTGTGAGAACCCAGCCCCCCTTGTACACGTCAATCCGGGGTAGGTTTGCCCCTCCGTATGGTGTGGACCATTGAGTTTCGCTTGGAAATATGGTGGTTAACGCTTGTTACACCAGTGCCCTTTTTTTTGGGCATTTTTTTTCTCTTTTACTCAACGTGCGGGAGGAAATGGTTTGTATTTTTTTCCTTCCGTGCCCCCTACCCATGTTCTGAATAACCTACTTTTGGTCAAGTTTTTCCTGTACCCCCCTTTGTAAAATTTCAGGGGAAATTTTTTTTTACAGCTATTTTGTACATAAAGGGTTTTTTAGTATTTAATTTTAGAAAACAATTTTTAAAATGGGTGGAATCCCACCAGTCTTTGTTTCTCTTTTTTTTCATTGTATTAATGGGTTGTTCAATAAAGGGATTGATAGTATTTTAAAGATCTTGCAAAAAAAATCTTTTTCCCTATGTGTCCTTTAACCCCATGTCCTCCCTTTTCCCCTGTTTCTACGCCCCATCACCCTAGAGCCACTTTGGTCAATTTGAAAAAAATGTCGTTAAAAAAAAAAAAAATTTTTTTAGATAGGACTGTGTATGCTGCTGCACAGCAAAATCCCCCCAAAAAAAAAGAGCCCCTTGAGCCATTTGGTCAATTGTGAAGAAAAAATGTCTTTTAAAAACAACATTTTTTATAATAGGACCTGTTATTGTGCTTTCAAGCGCTCCCCCAAAAAATAAAAAAAATGACTTCTCAGCCATGTTAAAAATTGTGAGGGAGAAATCCATTAGAAAAACATTTCTTTTAAAAGGGGACCTGATTATTGCTGTTTCTCACGCTACATCCCCCCAAAAAAAATTAAAATATGATTTCCAAGCCACTTTTAAAAAATTGTGAGGGAGAAATGCCACTTAGAAGCCACATTTCTGTTAAAAAGGACCATGTTTATTTTAATCTCACAGCTCATGCCCCCAAAAAAAATTTTTTAAAAAAAGATTCTCAGCCATTTTAAAAAAATTGTGAGGGAAAATGATTTAAAACCCAATTTCTTTTACAAGGCAATGTTATTGTGTATCTCACAGAAATGATCAAAAAAATTGACTTTGCGAAAACTTTTAAAGGTAAAGTGGTAAATGGATTACGTTTTTGCATGAAAACCTTGCTGTTTTTACAGTCCCTCAAGCAAAAAAAAATTAAAAGAGGAAAAGGAATAAAAATTTCAGTAAGAAAGATCTTTTAAAAAAAAAATTTTTTCAAGAGGACCATTTTTTTTTAAAAAAGGAATGTGAAGAGACCGGCAAAAATCGGACCCTGAAATTGGGGGCCCAACATCTCAAGCTAATGCTGTTTCCTTGATGAAAGAAAAAGATCCACATTATCGTGGAAAGCCGTTTCTTTTGTTGAAATGACCCCTCCAGCTGTGTTAAGGTCCGTCAGATATGACGCAGGCTGGGGGCAGGAAAAACCCTTATGGCGTGAGGCCAGTTGGGCCATTCGTCCATTTTGGAACCTAAAGGGGTCTATTGGGTCCGGAAACATGCAAAAACATCGGTGTGGAGACGGATAGTCGGGGCACCATGATCTTAAGCTGATCTCTGTGTGTTGGATGTGTGCCCGCATTGATTGCGTTGGGGTGAGGGGTAAACAAAGATTGCCAGAGGTCACCATTGGGGCCTCCCACTTTGCCTGCTGCCCGCCGCTACCCCCTACTTGAAACTCAAACTGCTGTCAGTCGCTGAGTTGTTCCAGTGACTTTGGGGGGGAAAATGTAAAGCAAAAGCAAAGATGCCCCTCCAGTTGATAAATAGCAAGGTTCCCCTTTTTCCTGATTTTACTCTTTTTTTGGGGTGGGTGGAAGGAAAGTCGATTTTTGTTTTGTCCCGGGGATCCGGAGGGGGGCCACCCAGTAATGTTGTTAAATTTTTTGGCCTTAATCGAGGATCATGTTGGAGGAATGGGCATCCAAGCACTCATGTGGAGATGGGCCTTGATTTCCCAAAAACCCCTGGGGGGGGGCATAGAAACTGATCTTCCTCACTTTCCCCCTCCGCCTCAAATTCTCGCCAACCCTTTCCAAGGGAGGGCGTCGGAAACTGGTGTCAGGAAAACCTCCCCCCTCCTCCGCTGCCTCCGGCACAGCTTCAACACAGCCCCGCTTGCCTGAGATGATGCACCCTGGAGCTGATGGCCCAACTTCACAGCTCTGGACCCCGAACCACTGCCTAATGAAAACCGAGAAATTTTTGAAAAATGTGGGGCCCTTTTGGGTTTTAGGAGGGAAAGGTCCCTGTCCGATCTGTGTCCGTCTCTCCCCTCCGCGTGGCGGGACCTGTTGTTTCGAGTGTCCAACATCGTTCAGAACAAGATCAAAACAAAGCTCATGCTGACAAGGAATTGTCCCACTGCCATTTTTGGGGGCTTCTTCAAAAAATGGCAAGGGTGGTCACTCTTTCCCCTGTACATTGGTGGTTCAAACCCCGAGGGCCTTTCCCCTGCTTGTCAGGCCCTGTGTCCTTCCCCCCTGCGTAATGGATTGCGTGCGCCACAATCGTGGAGCATGTGGGGGTGGAATTCAAAAGTTTGCCCCGTCAACAATGAGACGGTTGGGGGAGGCCGTGGGTGAGCTGAAAGCGCCAGGGGGCGAACGGGTGGAAAGGTGGAAGTGCGAATCAGACCTCGAGCTTTCAGGGAAAAGGGGCCAGACACGGGTACTCTTTAGAAAAATTTCGGCGCAAGGTTCATGACATGTGCCCGGGAAGGGATGTGCTCCAGCTAACGATCTTAAGGGGGCCAGCAGATTTTGCCATTATGCCACCCCTTGCGGCACAAAGGGTTTTTGTCCCCAGCCACGCTCGGTCTCGTTGCTTAGACCCTCCCCACTCTGACCGTGTGTGGGGCGGGTTTCCCAAAGGAGATTAATTTACAAGGGTGTGTCTTGGGGACGTGATGCCACCCCAGGACCTTGGGGGGGAAAGAGCCCTGCACCATCCTGCGGTTTTGAAGAGGTGGCCCCAGCCCGAGACCACCTCACCCCCAAGGAATCCATCCCCGCTCACCCAGGGCTGCAAGGTTTGGGCCTTGGGGCCCTGCTTTTAAAATCCCTGTGTCAGTGGGGATTTGGGTTTTCGGACCAGAGCAGAAAAGGCTTGAAATTTTTGATGAAAGGGTGGCCCGGGGAGAAAGGGGTTTTTTGGCAAAAAATGCCTGCTCGGTATCTGGTTTTGGGGGGAGGCGGGGCCATGTGGGCGGAACCCATCTGTGTCCACCAGAAAAGGAAAGGAAAAATTTTCCAAGGCCAAAAGCCTGGCAATGCCACATTCAGGCTTTTGGCTTTCGGATGGGTTTGGGTTAAATGTTTCTTCTGCTCCCAAAACTGGAAGACAGAAGGCTGGTGTAGATGGGCCCCTGTACGGGGGGCAGGTCGTCAAAATGGCGGAAGGGGAAGGGGTAGGTTTGGGGCTCTGGTGGGGTGGGGGGGTACTGGGCGGGGGTGGGGGGAACGGGGTGATCCCTGATCTGACTTAGAAAACTGGGCACTGAGGACCTTGGTGGTGGCGGAGGAGGAGGGGCGGAGACAAAGGGTGTGACAAGTGGGGTTTGGGGCCCGGCGTGGGCGGCCTTTTTTGGGCCAAGTGTTCCCCCATTTAACTCATGCTTTTCTGCATGTGATAGAAATGTTGGTGGGGGTTAACCACTTAAGGTTTTGCCCTCTTATGGTTTAGGCAAAGGGGCATATGCATGCTGGGGAAAAGAGGCTTTTCCAAAGAAGCCCGGCTTGAGAGGTCCTGGACCTTTTTTGACGGCGATAAGGAGGAGCGGGGTTTGCGCTGGGGCCCTGGTGGCGGAATCATTCAGGGACTTTGCGCCGCCTCCCTTTTTGTGGCGGGACCCGATTGAAATACCCCTTTATCTTCCCCCTCTCCACTGTTTAAGCGCCGCAAGCAAATTCTGCGGAAAAGACCAAGGATCGCAAAGTGTCATCATCATATCTCAACAAGGTGACTTTGGCTCCTGACTTTTCTTTGTAGAAGGCCTACAAGCAAGGGCTGCAAGGCGTTTGGGCCGCCGGGGTTTTGCCGTTGGGGCCGGTTTTTTTCACCCTTGATGGCATCAGTAAATGGGGCAAGCAAAAATATCCTTTGATCTTTTAACAGCACTTTTAAATTTTCCCCCCCTCCCCCCCGCCCTGAATTTTTAAAGGTAAGGTGCTTTAAAAAATTTTTTTCTAACTACTAAAAAAAACTTAAGTCTAATCTAACTAAATTGGAAGGATCACAGCTAATAGTAGAGGTTTCTCTGTGCAGAAATAGACTAATTTCGCTGAGCTGTTTGGCCACAGGCAGAGCGCAGGTCCTATCCCTATGAGACGCTGAGAGACACTGAGGCTGAAACAGGAAACGCTGTTCTATGTAAAACGAGGTCATGTGATTTTTCCAGCCAATCGCAACCATACACATCCCAGTCATGACGTCGCACACACATCTCACCCTGCTCTATTCTGTAATCTCATTTGCTGGCCGCCAAGATTACAGGAAGCGCCGAAAAAGGCGCGATCTTAATAGATGATACACAGAATTTAACCTTAATTATCGCATGATATGGAAATTTCGATCACCATAAAAACCTTGCCGATTTCAACTTTGTCGATAAAAATCGCTCAACACTCATAACAAACATGCAGAATCCCGTACTGGTCACACTAGATCAAAGTTGAATGCAAAGGCAGGGGAGTACAGGAAAGTATACTGTAGATCAATAATCTGTCCCTTGTACCTGCTACTCTCAAATCCTAAGGGTCAAAACACCAAGGTCGACTACTGCTATCTTGCAATATGGTAAAATTAAGATTGTCATAGATACATTACCGATTATTCTCTGTGCAGCGAACAATACAACTATTTTACAGAAAGCAGGAAAGTTTTGCACTGGAAGGAGAAGGAAGATATGAAAGAGATCAAAAGAACAGCACACCATGGGTCTGTTCAGGAGTAAATATGCTATAAACTAGCAAATGTGACTGGACCAATAGGAATAGAATTATCAATTTTTCATTGCCCAAACTAAGCTCTTTATACCCATTTTCTTTTGGAATCTCTGTGAGTTGGTGGCATGATACTTTCATTTAGCTATCATTATACAGTATGGCACTATCTGGGTACTGTCTTGTATTACAGTATATGGTTGCACTTTAGCATTGTGTGTGCATTTATAGCACAGTATACATTATAGTTTAATTTGACAAGAGTGTTTTATTCATTTAGCTGTATGCTAAACTCTCTTTTTGGATAATCTTTGGATTTATAAGGGCACCGTGTGACACTATCTGAACAATGTATAGTATCTCAGAAAATGAGCCATGACCTTGCATTGGCCATTTCATGACACTAGCCAAGCACTGCATTCATGTATCTGTACATTGTATGCAATGAATTTATGAGAAAGTTTAAGCACTTATATTACTGTATATAATGAGTGTATAAGAATAACTAAGCACCGCGGGCATCTATGCAATTAATTTATGAAAATATGCACTGCATGCATCTGTGCAATGTATGCAATGAATTTATGAGGATAACTAAGCACTGAATTTTTGTTTCTTTGCATTGTATGCAATGAATTTACAAGAATAGCTAAGAACTGCATGTACAGTATCTCACAAAACTGAGTACATCCCTCACATTTTTTTAAGTATTGTAATCTCCTTTTATCGGTAACACTGAAGATATGACACTTTAATGTAATGTAAAGTAGTCAGTGTACAGCTTGTATAGTATTAAAAATATTATTTAAATTTGGTGTGCCCTGAAAAGAACTCAGCACACATCCATCAATTTTTTTAAACCGCTGGTAACAAAAGTGAATACAATGCTAAGTGGAAATAGACAAATTGTGCCCAATTTACCATTTTCCCTCCACGGTGTCATGTGACTCGTTAGGCTAGGTTCACACGGCTTAATTGCGGGACGTAATTACGCCCCGCAATTGCGCCGTGTGGCCAGGGGCGGGGGCGGGAGTGGATGGGCCGGCACCTCGCCGGCCCATAGACTTGTATTACCAGCGGCGCGTATACACCGCTGGTAATTCACATGTCACTTATCTCCCCCACGGCGTATTCACCGAGCAGGGAGAGGAGACGTAATCCATAGTTCTCTATGAGAACTGTGGATTACCGTAATGACTGGGATGTTTTCAGCCGTAATTTGCGCACTCCGGCGCGTACTTACGGACTGAAATACGTCCAGTTTTAAGACGTGTGAACATGGCCTTAGTGTTACAAGGTTAGACTTGTGAATGGTGAGCAGGTGTGTTAAATTTGTTGTTATTGTTCTCACACTCTCTCTTACTGGTCACTCTTTTTCTCCATCTGTCCCACGCCGCCATGACGTCTTCTCCTGGCCACGATTCTTCGCTGTAGAATTTACAAAACAAATATCTTAGACTCCTCAATTCAGCACTTCTCTGCCAATTCCTATCTCTGTATTAATTTTCCATTTCTAGTGCCCTAAATGGTAATAATTACCCCCTTGTGCCCCAAACAGTAAAAGTGCAGAAGGTACACTCCCAAACTAGGTAGGCAGTTCTCAATTAAGTAGGTGTATAGCGCCCCATTAGGTAGGTAAACTTATAGGTCCCCCAATAGGTAGGTATCTCAGTCCCCTATTATGCAGACATGTAGAAATATAGATCCCTATTAGCCATTTTGCAGCCTCCTGTAGCCAGATAGTAGCCCACTATAGCCATGTAATACCCCCTGTAGCCAGATATTTGCCTATGTAGCAATATAGTACCCCCCTGTAGCCATGTAATACCCCCCTGTAGCCAGATAGCTTTCTCATAAAGCCAGATAGTAACCCCTTGTAGCCATGTAACACCCCCCTGTAGCCAGATAATTGCCAATGTAGCCATGTAGTTGCCCCCTGTACCCAGATATTTGCCCCTGTAGCCAGGTAGCAGCCACCTGTAGCAAGGTAATATGTCCCATGTAGCCAGTTAGTAGACCACTTTAGCCATGTAATAATACTCTGTAGCGAGATAGGTGCGGCTTGTTGGCATGTAACACCCCCTGTAGCCAGATACTTGCCCCTGTAGCCATGGAACAGCCCCCTTTAGCCAGGTGGTAGCCCCCTGTACCTAGATACAAGCCCCTGTAGCCATGTAGCAGCAAGTGTGCAGCTGCTGGCTCTGACTCTGTTCGCCCGCCCTTAGGTATGGCCCTGTGTCAGGTTTGGCATACAAAGGCTTTAACCTATATTTGAAATTAAATAGATTTTGCTTTCACAAGCATTGATAGCATATTAATAGGTTATACCATCAATGTTAGATAGGTTCTGGAACCCATAACTATCTCCAAAACAGGCCCCCAAAACTCCCCTTCCTGAATGGAGTAGTGGCTGGGCTTGAGTAGTTACTATGGGCGGCATGTATGAAATTTGGCGTGTTAACTAGGGATGAGCGATATTATCGACAAAAGTTGAAATCGGCATGATTTTTAGGCTGATCGGAAATTTCCGATCACGCGATATTTTAAGTGACAATCTTACCGATAATCTATTACTATCGCGCCATTTTCAGCGTTTCCGGTCTTTTTGGCGGCCAGCCAATTAGCTTTGAGGATAGAGAGGGTTGAGGAGGATGTACAACGTCACCACTTTGTGGTGTATGGATCTCATTGGCTGCAAAAATCACGTGACCTCGTTTTATCTATGCTGCTACATTTCCTGTCTATGCTTCCTTACAGCAGGACGTGTCTGTCTGCGTTTAAACCAATAGCTGTTCTAACAGCTCTGATAGTCACTTCTAATTAGAGATGGGCGAATTTCTCAAAATTCAGATTGCTCACTTTGCCGAATTTCCCAACAAAAAATAACTTCGTTCCAAATTACTTCGGGATGAATCACGTTAAAAAACAGCTATTTCCAGGCTGCACAGAGCCTGCAGGGTGCTGTAGAACGTTGTTCCATGCTTAAATATGCAGAGGGAGCTTGGTTTGGTCTTCATACACTGTTGTGTTTTAGTATGAAATGCACATGACTACCACCGCTATTAGAATCGCTTCACTCTAAAATTCCCTGTGCACTTAAGAGGGCAAAACTGACCAAAAAACTGAAGCGGGAATGTTGCCTGATAAAGTCATGCCAGTGAAAGCTGGAAGAAAACAAGCTGAGAGCTCAGGTGGCAACATTAGTGACAGAGTGTGGAGGTGACGGCGGCAGCAGCATGAGGTCAGACAGTGGCACAATGACATTCTGGAGGTGGCAAAAACAGGAGTAGGCCACAGAGTGGCACAATGACACAGTGTGGAGGTCACTGTGGCAGCAGCATGAGGTCAGACAGTGGCACAATTACATTCTGGAGGTTGCAAAAACAGGAGTAGGCCACAGAGTGGCATAATGACACAGTGTGGAGGTCACGGCGGCAGCAGCATGAGGTCAGACAGTGGCACAATGACATTCTGGAGGTGGCGAAAACAGGACTAGGCCACAGAGTGGCACAATGACACAATGTGGAGGTCACTGCTGCAGCAGCATGAGGTCAGATAGTGGCACAATGACATTCTGGAGGTGGCAAAAACAGGAGTAGGCCATAGAGTGGCACAATGACACAATGTGGAGGTCACTGCGGCAGCAGCATGAGATCAGACAGTGGCACAATGACATTCTGGAGGTGGCAAAAACTGGAGTAGGCCACAGAGTGGCACAATGACAGAGAGTGGAGGTGACGGCGGCAGAAGCAACAGCATGAGGTAAGAGAGGGGCACAATGACACAGTGTGGATGTCACGGCACCAGCAAGAGCAGCAGCAGTATAAGGTCAGAGAGTGGCACAATGACAGAGTGTGGAGGTGGGTGGCAATACCAGTCCCTGGTAAAGATGGTTGGTGGCAGAAGGAGAAACTGGCAGCAGATGTGTGGCATCAGGCGGGTGGCGGCATCAGAATAGTGGCTGAAGCAGGTAGTTTGAACCCCGACTCATTTCTCACAGTTTGGGTGAGGAGTCATGGCTGATGTAGTCTGACACCTAAGGCATTGGTGTGTGGAAATCCTGGCCGATCCACGCCTGATTCATCTTGACAAAGGTCAGTCGTTCCACATTTCCCGTGGACAAGCGGGTTCTCCTTGGGGTAATGATGGCCCCCGCCGCACTGAACACCTGCTCTGATGCCACACTACTGGCCGGACAGGACAGATTCTCCACTGCAAACTCGGCAAGTTGCGGCCACACATCCAGTTTGGCTGCCCAGTAGTCCAGCGGATCTTCTAACTGGGTGGCAGAGTGCTGTCCAAGTAGGCCACCACCTGTTGGTTCAGGGTCTGCTCCAGGTCCTGCTGCTGCTGCTGGCGACTGCCCTCCTCACTGACTCCAGACTTAGGTTGCTGCTGATGGAGCTGGTACTGCTCCTACCTCTCCACCTTTCCCCAGCAGCCACGACAATAGTACGTGATCGCTGAAGAACCCCCGTTCAGACCTGTCAAAGGAGGGACGATGCCGCACATAGGCAACGGCCAACTGACTATGGAGGATTTCTCTATAGTATTTGAGTTTGTCCTCCCTCTCAGCAGCTGGGAAAAAGGCTCCAATTTTGGACCGGTAGTGAGGGTCCAATAGGGTGGAGAGCCAGAAGTCATCCCGGATGGTGACTATTCGGCTGTTACTAGCCAGGCAAATCAGCATGCTACTGGCCATCTGCACAAGTGACTCCAAGGGGCTCCCTGCCTCCATCTACGCTGTATACTGCCACGGTGCTTGCGGGTCATCTGTCTCCTCTTCCTCATCTCCATCTACCTCCTCCAGCTGCTCCTCTGCTTCCTCCTCTCTGTCACCTGGGTAGAAAATCCACTCATTTCACCAGACAATGCTTCTGCTCCAATGTCCTCCTCCTCCTCCTCCTCCTCCATTTCAGTCCCCACCGGACTCAAGTGGCCGCGAGATGTAGTCGCCACGTCTCCAGTCCCCTGCCTAGACAGATTTTTCAGCATCTGTTCCAGGACATGAAGCAGTGGAATGACGTTATTCATCCCGTAGCCCGGGCGACGACAAATAACGTGGCCTCCTCGAATGGCCTCAACAAGGGCAGGTGTCACGCATGAGCTGCCACTGGCTGACATCAAATTTTAAAAGGGGAGTACTCCTTTCCGCATGGATCATCAAAAAATCGTTAATGGCCTTTCTCTGTTCATAGAGTCGTCCAACATGTGCAGGCTAAAATTTCCCAAAGGGGGTGAAACATCGCAAAATCAGAGTGTGTTGGGGGAGCCGTTCTGCCGCTGCAACTCAAGGAGGGTGTTCCTGGCTTTGTAGGACTTGATGAAGTGCATGCACAGTTTCCTGGCCATTTTCAGAATCTTCTGAAGATCGGTGGAAGACTTCAGGAACCCTTTCACAACCAGATTGAACACGTGCGCCATGCAGGGCGCATGGACCATCCCTCCTCGGTGCAGCGCGGACACCATGTTACTCCCATTGTCCGTCACCTTGGTTCAGATTTGCAGTTGGCACGGAGAAAGCCACACATCGATTTCTTGCATCGATTTTCATGACGCGGAGCAGTTCCTCCCCTGTGGGACTTCGTTCGCCGAGGCAAGCCAGGTGTAGAACTGCGTGACACCGCTGTGCCCTACACATGTGGTATGATGGAGCGGTACTTATGGAGGCTGAGATGGGTGGGGTGGATGGAGGGGGAGGCGACATTGGCGCAGGAGCCGCAGTTTGACAACTTGGAGGAAAAGCGGCGTCTCCGTCCAAGTTGTTGGTTTGGTGCCTGGGCGGGAAGCACATTCACCCAGTGGGCCGTAAAGGACATGTACTGGCCCTGAACGTAGTTACAGCTCCAGACGTCCGCGCTGCCGTGCACCTTGGAACAAACTGATAAACTCAAGGACTGACCCACCTTCAGTTCTACATATTCATGAAGTGCTGGTACTGCCTTTTGTAAAATTAATTACGGCTTGTAACTCTCCATCTCGGCTCGTCACAAGCCTTTTAGTTCTCTGAACGGTGCAGAGTCCACCATTTGGGAAAAGGGAGGGACTGCAGTACCAACAACTTGGACAGGAGCACGGTCAGCTGCTGCACCTTAGGATGGTTGGACGCATACTTTTGCCCCTCTTTGCAATCGGCTCGCTGAACGACTGCTGGCGCCATGAGTAGCGAGGAGCAGGAGCATCTGGACCGGGAGATGATGTCAAAGAGAAACGCTCCCTTCTGCAGAGGTGGTGGAGCCTTGACTGGCTGCAATGGCATTTGTGCCACTGGGCGCTGCTGCTGCTGTTGCTGCGGCGGCAGGATGGACCACCACATCTGAGCCACGTTTCTGGCGGGTTGAGGACGGGTGAGGACCGCTGACCCGCTCCGGGGCCATACCAACTAAGGGTTGCGTCTGACTTTCCCACCGACTCTTGGCTGGGGTTGTCAGATGTCATCTGGGAGGAAGTGATGACCTAGTCAACCAATCAAGAACCCTTGGTTGCTAGTCAGCACATGGCCGCTTTGATGACAGCGGCAGTTGTGGCCTCACCGAGTGACCCCTGCTGCGCGTCCCCTTGCTGTGCTGCGACCTGGGCCTGGAATGTTTTGTGCCTTTGCCACTCGCAGATGAAGAGCTGCCACCTCTCGTCTGACATACTGTTTTTCTTTAAAATGTAAAGAAAATGTTTGCTGAAGAATCTGTATATGATAAATACACACCCTGTAAATTTTACTCCAAATGAACCCACTAAGAAGCTTGGGTAAAACCCCTTTGGATATAAATTGTGCTCCCACAAATGGGGAGGAAAAATTGACTTGTATGTGCCGTTTAAAAAATCTGTGTATTTTACGAATATAAAAGCACAAACAGGCTTAATTAACCTTCGGGTATTGAATTATGCTACAGAATTTCTTCTGTGGCGGTGAAAAACAAAGTTTCTTTTACTGAGTACAACTGCAGAAAAAAAGCTTAAATTAACCCCTGGATGTAAATTGCGCCAAACAATTGAGCAACCACAAACTACAGCTTTGTAGCATGTTACAATGGCGTGTTTTTTATGCTATACAACAAGAGAAAAAATTGTAATAACCTTCGCTGTAAATTTTGCTACAGTAAAATTTATTTTTCGGTGGTGAAAGACAGTTTATTTTAGTCACCACAGCAGAAAAACAACGCTTAATTAACCCCTGGATGTAAATTGCGCCAAACAATTGAGCAACCACAAACTACGAGCATTGTAGAGTGTTACAAAGGCGTGTTTTTTACGCTACACAACAAGAGAAAAAATTGTAATTAACCTTCGCTTGTGAATTATGCTCCAGGAAAAATGTATTTTTTTGGCGGTGAAAAAACGGTTAATTAGTCACCACAGCAGAAATGCAACGCTTAATTAACCCCTGGATGTAAATTGCGCCAACAATTGAGCAAACCGCAAACTTCAAGCTTTGTAGCGTGTTACAATGGCGTGTTTTTTTTTTGCTACACATCAAAGAAAAAAATTGTAATTAACCTCGCTTGTGAATTAGGCTACAGGAAAATGTATTTTTTGGCGGTGAAAAATGACGTTTCTTTTAGTCCCCCACAACAGCAGAACAACGCTTTAAATTTAAACCCCCGGATGTAAATTGCGCAAAAGAATTTAGCAGCCAAAAATGAAGTTATAATGAAGTTATGGTATTTGTATTGTAAAAACGCTGTTTCTTTAAATGAATACAACAGGAACAGGCTTAGATCCCCCTTGGATATTCAATGTGCTGTGAGCAGGTAGGATTAAAATGTATATGCAGCTGCATTGGACGCACACTGGATTTCAGATCCAATACCCCACAAAATCAGAAATAGAACATTAAGAGAAGCAGTCTCTGAGACAAGCTGAGACACCCCCCCAAAAAACGCTGTATAAAATCAGTTCTTCAGTAAAAGCTATTACAAGCAGCCGCGGCAGCACCTTCCCTAGTCAGTACAGTGAGAGGAGTGTGAGCTCCCAGCGTCGCACCCAGACTTATATAATGTGGTGACGTCACAGAATCCCGCCGGTCTCTGATTGGCTTCACATGTCATGCAGGCTCTGCCCTTCTTCCTCCCAGAGTGTTTTGCCCCATGTAACGCCATGTGCTCGCAGCCATTTTATCAATCAAAAGCACACTTCGTTCATCCGAAGTCCCCCAAACTTCGACTTCGTTCAGAACCGAAGTTTTCCTGAAAATCTAAACAAATTCCACTTTGTTAGAATCAATTCGCCCATCTCTACTTCTAATACAAGAAACCATCCACCTACAGCTTAGAATAGAGTTAGATTAGAGAATTGCACTTTCTTATTTAGTTAGAGAAAGTTTTAGCAGGAGAGGCTTTTGAAACGATGGGAGATACAGTCATATGAAAAAGTTTGGGCACCCCTATTAATCTTAATCATTTTTAGTTCTAAATATTTGGGTGTTTGCAACAGCCATTTCAATTTGATATATCTAATAACTGATGGACACAGTAATATTTCCGGATTGAACTGATGTTTATTTTACTAACACAAAATGTGCAATATAAGTTATTAGATATTTCAAATTGAAATGGCTGTTGCAAACACCCAAATATTTAGAACTAAAAATGATTTAGATTAATAGGGGTGCCCAAACTTTTTCATATGACTGTATTTTGCAGCTCAGTGTGTTCTGTGTTCTTCAATTGAAAAATAATTGTTTTCTACCACTTTTTTGACCAGCAGTTGAAATTCTATTGCAATCACTGCATGTCAGTGTCCCCCCAAAAAACCCGGGTTAAAAATTATCCCTATATCTTTTAAATAGTTTTACTGAAGTCCGTGCAAAGAGTCCAGTTGTAAGAATATTGTGTTCTACAAATTTCCTAGTAAATTACGCTTGTAGTCAGTGGTGCCAATGCTGCGATATTAATCCATATAATATTTAAATACTCTTATTGCAGTCCGTGCGTCTGTTTGGCGCAAAGAGTTCAGTTGTATGCATATTGTGTTATATATATTTACTAGTAAATTATGCCTGTAGTCAGTGT
>JAODAL010013846.1:0-89624 GCA_025379985.1 Phyllomedusa bahiana
AATATGTAGAACAAAAGGGGGGGCCCGTCCTTGAGCTTATCGTTTTGTTCCAAGGGCCGGCAGCGCGGATCTGGGCTGTAACTACGGCGGGGCCAGTAATTCCCTTTTAAAGGCCCCCTGGTGAATGTGCTTCCTGCCCAGGCACAACAACAACTTGGACAGGGACGCCGCTTCTCCCCCCACTTGTCAAACTCGGCTCCGCGCCAATTCCGCCTCCTCCCCTCCACCACCCCACCATCTCAGCCCCCAAAAGTACTGATCCAATACAAACATGTGTGGGGCACAGCGGTTCACGCAGTTCACACCGGTTTTCCTGGGCGAACGAAGTCACACAGGGGAGGAAACTGCCCCGGTCATCAGCAAGAAATAAAGGGGAGAACATTGTTCCGCGCTGCACCGAGGAGGGATGGCCATGCGCCCTGCTGGCGCATGTGTTAAATCTGGTTGTGAAAAAGGTTTCCTGAATCTTCCACCAATCTTCAAAGATTCGAAAATGGCCAGGAAACTGTCATGCACTTAATCCATTCCTAAACCCAGGAACCCCTCCTCGATTTTTGGGCGGGCGGCAGAACGCCTCACCAACACACTCTGATATGCGATGTTTCCACCCTTTTGGAAATTTTCCATCTGCACATTTTGGACCGACTGTTAAACGAGAAATGCCTTTAAAAACATTTTTTGATGATCCGGCGGACGGGGGGTACCCCCCTTGTGAAACTTTGTGTCAGCCATGGCGGGCTCATTTTGTGACCCTGCCATTTTGTTGGGCTATTCGAGGGAGGCGACTTTTATTTGTCTTTTCCGAGACTACGGGATAATAACGTCATTCCACTCTTCATGTCCGGGAACAGATGCTGAAAAATCTGCTGGGGGGGACTGGAACGTGGGGACTACATCTCGCGGCCACAGAGTCCGGGGGGACTGAAATGGAGGAGGGGGAGGAGGAATTGGAGCA
Organism: Phyllomedusa bahiana; assembly: GCA_025379985.1. NCBI lineage: Eukaryota > Metazoa > Chordata > Amphibia > Anura > Hylidae > Phyllomedusa > Phyllomedusa bahiana. The sequence goes on from JAODAL010013846.1 coordinate 956, forward strand.
AAGCATTGTCTGGTGAAATGGTGGATGTTTACCCAGGTGACAAGAGAGGAAGCAGGGGCAGCTGGAGGAGGGAGATGGGGAAAGAGGAAAAGAGGCAGATGACCCGCACACCGTGGCTTATACAGTGGAGATGGGGCAAGGGGCCCTCGGGGTCCCCTTGTGCAGATGGCCCCCCAGCATGCTGATTTGCCTGGGTATGACAGCTGAATAGTCAGCCCTCCGGCAAGGGATACTTCTGGCTCTCCCCCTTTGGGAAAACCCCCGCTACCGGTCCTAAATCTGGAGTCCCCCGATGAGCAGCTTCCTTCACCCCCTAGTGAGGAGGGCGTCGCCCGCAGCATAGCAGCAGGGCCTGGAGCAGGGCCCGAACCCAAAGGGGGTGGCCTACTTGGACAGCACTCTCCACCCCAGTTTAAAAGATCCGCTGGGAAAAATGGGCAGCCCAAAATGGATGTTTGTGCCGCAAAATTGCCGAGTTTGCAGTGGAGAAATTGCCTGCCCCCGGGCGTAAATTTTGGCATTTAGAGCGGGTGTAGTGCGGGCGGGGCCTTCATTACCCCCAAAAGGAAAAACCCGCTTGTCCACAGGAAAATTGTGGAACGAACGAACCCTTTGGCAAGATGAAACAGGCGTGGATCGGCCCCCGGATTTTCCCCAAAAACCCCAAACCTTAGGGCGTCAGGGCTACATTTAGCCAAAGACGCCTCACCCCAAAATGTTAGAAATGAATTTTTGGGTTTTAAAACTACCTGCCCTCCCGCCACTATTCTGGGTGCCGCCCCTCCCCCTAAACCACAAAATTTTGCTACAGTTTTTTTCCAAACTTTCCACCAAAACCCTCTTACCAAGGGGCCCGTATTGCCACCCCCCTCCAAAATCTATGACCTCATTTCTGCTGCTGTTTTTTGTGGGGCCCCTGACAAACCACCCCTCAAACAAATTTTGGCCCCTCCCCTGACCTCATGCTGTTGTTCCCCGCCGCCGTCACCTCCACTCTCTGTCATTGTTTTTTCCACTCTGTGGGCCCACTCCAAATTTTTGCCACCTCTTTGAATGTTATTGGCCCCTGTCTGACTCCTGGGTGCTGCCCCCCGTCACCCCCACTCACTGTCCCTTGGCCCTCTGGGGCCTACCCCCAGTTTTTGGGCCAAACTCCAGAATGTCATTTGGCCCCCTGTCTGGGCCTCATGTGGGTGCTTTTCCCTGACCCCCAAACTGTGTCTTTTTCCACTCTGTTGGGGCCTACACTGTTTTGCCACCCCCAGAATTCAAATTTTGCCACCCCTTTACCTCATGTGCTGCCCCCCGTCACCCTCCCTCTCTGTTTATTGTGCCCAAATTTTGTGGCCCCACTCCAGTTTTTTGGGCCCCCCTTTCCCAAATTTTTATTGTGCCACTGGCCCGGGCCCTTTTGCTTTTTTGCCGGGCCCTCAAAATCCCCTCTTTTGTCATTGTGGGAAATCTGTTTGGCCCCCACTAATGGGTTTTTCCACCCAAAAATTCATTGTTGGTACTGTCTGAAACCTAAAGCTGCTTGCTGTGGCTCTGCCGTGAAACCCACAAACTTGGGCATTGGGGCACTATTGTGGCTTACTTCCCCCGTTTTTTGCCCCCCTCCAAATGTCATTTTGCCACTGTTGACCCCATGCTGCTGGGTGTGGCTGCTGCCCTGACCTACAAACTGTGTCATTGTTTCCAAATCCCGTGGCTTTACCCCCTGTTTTTCCACCCCCAGAATGTTTTGTGCCACTGTTGACCTCTAGCTGCTGTGGCTGCCCCCCGTCACCTCCACCTCTGTCATAAATTTGCCACCTGAGCCCTAGCTTTTTTTTTTTCCAGCGGGTCGTTGCCATGATTTTAAAAGGCCCTACACCCCCCTTCAGTTTTTTGGTCAGTTTTCCCCTTTTAAGTGCCCGGGAATTTTTTTGTGAAGCGTTCTAAGAGCGGCGGCATCTGTGGGTCTACAAAAAAACAAACATTGTTGAAGCCCAAAACCAGCTCCCTTGCATTTTTAAAGTTGGCACAATGTTCTACACACCTTGAGGCTCTGTGCAGCCTGGAAATAGCTGTTTTTTTAACCCCTTCGACGGGAGATTGAGTTTTTTTGTGACCCTAAATCCTAAAAAGGGAGGGTTGACTCCCTCAGAAGATGCCCCCCTCTTCCAGGGCCCTTTGATTGGGGAAAATTCTCATCCCCATAGCATGCCTCGCCCCCCGCGAGAAGGTCTTGGAGAAAACCCCGAGGTGATGGTTCTCCCCCCTTGGGGCCTTTTTGAGAAAGGATAGCCCCGGGGCCCCCAAAAGGGGACACCATCCAGAGAAAAAAGGTTTCTCAGGGTGGGCGTGCAGAATAGGTGGGGAAAGCAAAGGCACTTTTAAAATCTGGAAGGCTTTTTGGGGCCCCCCCGGTGGCAAACATTTGGTTTCCCCTTTTTCCTGGTGGGGGCCCACAAAGGACCACCGAAAGAGAAAATGAGGAAAACTGTGAAATAATTCGCAAAGCCCAAAAAAAACTTTTGAAGGCTCACGCCCAACGGGTGTGGCCATTGCAGGATAGCAGCGCTTAGGGGGATCCTTTGTAGCCCTGGGCGAGACGATGTAAGGGGAAAAGGCAATGGTTTGGTGGAACACACACTTTTAATTTGGCGTACAGGCGGTTGTTTCGAAGGCGTTGCAGGACTAGGGTACCTGGGATCGAGGGGTTTGGAGGTCGGGAAAAACCCAGGATGTGTCCAGGTAAACATGAAAAGGTGTAGAGCAGGTCCCTGAAGATGTCGTTTACGAACCCCTGAAAGCCCGCGGGGGCTTTGCACAGCCCGAATGGATTACCAATACTCAAAGGGCCCGCGGGGTATTGAACGAGTTTCCCCCTCATCCCCCTCAGGATTCTGATGAGTTGTTGCCCCGGCAGGCCAATTGGAGAAACCCTTTGGCCCCCTGAGACGGTCAAAATTTCCGTAATTAGTGGAAAAGGGCCCGGTTTTTCACGGTAATCTGGTTCGCCCCCCGGTAGTCATGAAAGGGGACGGAGAGAACCCCCTTTTTCTGTACGAAAAAAAAACCCGGCTCCGGCGGGTGATGGGACTTGCGAAAAAACCCTTTCGGGTTTCCCCCGGAATACCCCGACATGGCCGAGCTTGGTCGGGAAAACGGGTAAACTCGCCCCGAGGGGACGGGCCCAGGAGGAGGTCAATGGGACAGTCAAGGGGCGATGGGGGGAAAGGAAAAGGTTTTTTTTTTCGGCCTGTTTCTCCGAAAAAAGTCCCGGGGATTCCGGTATTTGCGGGGAAGCCCGGCAGGACCTGAAAGATGAGAGGGGGATAGCCCGGACTGGCCGGGGAACGAGAGACAGCTTCTGGCAGTTGGAACCCCAGCGTAGAACCTCCCCGGGTCCCCCCCATTTAAAGGGTTTGGGGCATGGAGCTGCGCCAGGAAGCCCCAAGAGGATCGTGAGGGAGACCGAGGAGGACAAAAAAGGTGATTTCCCCTTGTGTAAAGCCCCTTGCGGAGGGAAATGGCTTGGTTACGTGCCGAATGGCCCACTAAAAGCTCGCCTCACGGGGGATATCACCCGGGCTCTCCTGACAGGTCACCGGAAGACATACTGGGAACCAGGGCGGCGTGAAAAAAGTTCCCGGCGGGTCCAGAGTCAGAAAGGGGGGGGTACCGAAAAAATGAATCCGGCCCCGCGAACCTCAACCTCCATAGTAAGGGTGGAGAGGAATGTTCACCCCTGGGACCCTCTCCGACATAACCTAGGGGGGGGGTTTCCTGCCGCTGAGGCGAAGCGGGCAAAAAATTGCGAAAAGTGATCCGGGCTGGCCAGTAAGGCCCAATTTCCTGCCCCAGGGGGGACAGTCTGTTCGGACGATGTGCCCGGGCCCCTGCATGGGTTTTCAGGTAGGGATGGAATGGGAAACTGTGGTCTTTGGGAAGACCGGGCCGGCGAGGGGACGGCGTGGTGGGCGGATCACGTTTCCCGGCGAAATTCCTCTTGCCGCTCGGCGAAGCGAACATCGATCCAAGTAGTAGGTGATCAGTGTAGGGAGGGAGGGATCTCCCTAGCCGCTAGGGCGTCCCTTAACTTGCCAGACAAAAGCCCTTTTTTAAAAAAAGGCACATAGTGCAGCGTCGTTCCAGGGTTTGCTCTGATGCCAGGGTCCGAAAAAACAAGCGTATCGCCGGACGAGGGTCACCCTGGCGAAATTCAGTAGAGCGGTCTTGCAGGGGTGCCCGTGCCGGCTCTTCAAAGACAAGCGGAACTCTGAAAAAAAAGCCTTGGCCTCGTCCCCCCGGGTCCCCCGGGGGCCCCCGAGGGGTGGCCCCAAGTAGAGCCTTTCCCCCCAGCCTGACCCCGAGGACCTTTTGAAGTTCAGGGGGGGAAATTTACCCGCATCAAAATCAAGTGCATCGAGCACTGGGTAAAAAATCCCCCGCACAGTTTGGGTCCCCTCAAACTTGTATAGTGGTAAGCGTAGCCGAGAAGTCCCGGGGGGCTGGCCCAGGTCGCCACAGGGAGGAGTCGGGAGCTGTTTTTTTGCCAGGGCTGCTGCATCATGGCGGGGCAAATGGTCAGCGCTGGGTTTGTTGCGCTAGTTTGGATCTGGACTAACGCCGTTATCGGTTCATGGGCAAGGAAACCCTTTGGGGGGATCCCTGGCCCGGGTCTTTTCGTAAACGAATGAGGTAGTGGATCCCCTGGACCACCGAAAAGGGTGGGTAAGCCGTACAGGGACGGAATTAATAAACCGGTTTTCACCAGAGCCCCCCGCAAAGCGGGGTGGACTTCTGCGGCGGAGAACTACCAGGTCGTCCAATGGGTGGGGTTTCTTGCGGTGGGGGCCAAGGGGAGTATGGGACAAAATCGTGAGCGTAGGCGAACCGGGGAAAGGCAAGAGGTCGGGAGGCCAACGGTTCGTGGGCAAGACACTGGAGCGAAGACGGTTCGGTACACGGAAGAGGAAAAAAGGGGGAAAAAGCTTTCTTGAAGGCAGTAATGACTAAAAATCCGGCAAGGTGACCCCGGAAGGAAGGGGGTTAAAAAGGGTACCTGCCAGCCCTTAAAACCAAAAATGGGCCGTTTTCGCCCTTTAAATCCTAGAGAGCCCGGGGGCGCGCTAAAGGGGCGGGCACGCGCGCTGGCCCGGCCAGGAGAACGGGGGGAGCGGGGGGCGGAGAGGAAGTGGCACCGGGGGGCCCACCCCCGGGACCGCAGGGGCGCCGGACCCCCGGGGGGTGGCCCGACGAATGCGCCCCCGGCAGCCCGGGGAGGGGGTGCGGGGCCCCCTCGTGAATGTTGTAGTTCTAAGACTACTGGAATACATACTAACTCATAATTACTTCCTCTTTGGGCACGGATCTCACCACCAGCTGGGGGTAAAGCCCAGGGGGCCCCCGGGCAAATTTTACCGGGGATGGGGAAAATATATCTATGTTCGGATAAGAAGCAAACCCTTTTAATTAATATACGTCTTATTTTGGCCCGTTTCAGGGACTCCTCAACAAGAATGAGCTTGGTTTGCACTTCACTCATGAGATTAGTGATAGTGAAATCTCATTTTTGGATTTGAAAATCCAGAAGGATGGATATGGTAATTTGAGAACAAGAACACATCAGCACAGATTGCACAGATAACAGGATGGGAAAACACCTTTAACTTCCGTTCCAGTTGTGTAGAGTAGTTACATACGATTTTGAGTACTCATGTTGTTTAAGTCATCATACTCACTGTTATGTATATGATACACTTACAGTTCTTTGACACCCTACTGACAGCTGGTCATAATTTTATGGCTCTTTTTTTACGTCCCTGCCTTCCGAGAGCCATACATTTTTAATATTTTTCCACCTACATAGGAATATGACTGTTTTTGTGGGATAAAATGTACTTTTCAATGGTGCCTTTGACCGTACCATATAATATACTGGAAAGCCGAAAAAAATTCCAAGTGGGGTGAAATGTGATAAACCATACTAGAAACTAGGGTTTCTTCTTATGGTGTTCAGTCTTTGGTGTAAATGATGTGTTATCTGTACTCTGCAGATTTATAGGATTATGGCAATAGCAAATATGTAGGGTTTTCATTATGTTTTAGTACTGTAAAAAAATACAAACATTGGGTCACATTTATCAAGGCAGTTACACCAGAATTGTGGCACAATTTGTGCCAAAGATAGTGTCTTACAAGCCTTATGCCACATTTGCTATGTGTTTTAGACAGTTTCAGAGCCTAATCTGACAAAGGGGTGTGGCCTCTGTAAAGGGGTGTGGGTTTGTGTAAAAGGGGCGTGGCTTAAATGCATGACCTCCTGTGTTAAAAGGAACTTCCTACCCCTGCCTCAGTTCATTGGTGTTCTTCATAGAATCCTGAGCCCCTGGCTGCTGTATTGCTGCTGCTTTACTAGTTTACCTGTGTTAACTCTGTCTTAATCCTGTGTTAATCCTGCGCTTTCTAGTGCATTACACTACTGCTGTTGCAAGGATCTACAACCTACGCCTCCTGCAGCTTCCTGACGTTGTACCTGCCAGTTACCTGTCTGGATCTCTGCTTCCCGTCTACGGCTACACCTGGTGGGACCTATCATCTCCGGCTATAACTGGTGTCCTTGTCCTGCACTGTCAGCGCAAGTATCCTACCATCTACACTCGCTGTGGCCCAGAGGACCCACCTTCCAGGCGTTCCTAACCACAGTGCTAGAAAACGTGACATAGACTTACAGACTAAGCCTGCTACCCTGTTTCCCTGAAAATAAGACGGTGTCTTATATTAATTTTTGCTCCTAAAGACGAGCTAAGAATTATTTTTAGGGGAGATCTTATTTTTTAAGAACAAGAATTCACATTTATTGTTGAACAAAAATCAATGTATTAATATACTGTAGTGATTTCATCACAAACATCAGCATAAGCAGCCAATCTCTGAATTGCATAAAAAAAATGCACTATGTCTTATTTTTGGGAGATGTCTTATTTTTGGGGAAACAGGGTATATAGCATCTTATTAACAATAGCACATACCCATACATCTATTGTCAGTAGGGGTTTAAAAGAACTCAGCAGGGAGGTTGCTTCAAACATCCTCAAATCCTACTATGTCTTCATGTAATCCAAGACAGACTGAGTGATGATAAGTGTAGTGCTCTGTGAGGACCATATCATCCCTTCCAGGCAAAGAGTAGTCACACCTAATATTAATTTGCTTTGATTTCTCTTTTGTTTATTCATTTTACGTTTTGTTAATTTATAAACTACTAACACTTTTATTTTACGCGCAAGTTCACACGGCTTATTTTGGGGCGCATTTCACCACGTATTTAGCGGCTTACTGCGCTCTAATATGAGCGAAATGCGCCCCAGTCATTATGGTAGTCCATAGTTCTCATAGAGAACTATGGATTATGCCTCCTCTACCCGGGAGTACAATACAATTGATTGTATTGTACGCGCGGGGAGATAATTGACATTGTACTGCATGTCGATGGGGCTGGCGGCCTGATGCCCCCCCCGCATTTCGGGAGTACGCGCCGATCAGCGCCACTCCCAAATACCCGACGTAATTGCGGGGCGTACTGTACACCCCGCAATTAAGCCGTGTGAACATACCCTAAAAGTATTCTTACTTTGCAGCTTTTTTTCCACACCTGCCTCAGTTTTTGCACAGTCCTATTCATATTTTTATTTCTTATTAATGTGACATGGTAAGATCTTGAACCATCTTCCTTAGAGTAGGTGTTGAACTTTACCTGTATACCTCTAGCAAATCCTTTAACTGCTGTGTGCTTTCTTAAAGGGATCCCCCTGCCTTCCTCAATAATTTGTTTGCAGAGGGGAACACACAACTTTACTGCTCATTTTCCCTGCGGGGTGCTGCCAGTAAAACAAAGCATGACAGGGCATTTACTGAAATCAGTAGAAGTTCATTGTGAGTCTCAATGGAACTCCTCCTCTATTAGATAAAATTCCTTAGGGCATATGACTAAGATGTTATCGACAGAAGACAAGCATTTTAATCATTTATGGTTTAGCATTTGAACTATGCACTCTTCTTTTACTTTTCATGGCTTTCATCTGAAAAGCTTTTTTTGCTGGTAATTGGTATTTGCTACTCTTGATTCCATGATTTTATGCATGGAAATATGGCCAATACAAATGTGTGTGATTCTATTTTGCACAAATGACAGGCATAGAAGGAAAAATGAGGTATTGTTTAATTACAATATTTTAGAAAATAAAATTGTCATTTCTACACATTTTTTTAAAATTAGTTCTTATCATTTTACTAATAGAAATTAAATTTAGTTAAAAGTAAAGTAAATTTAGATTATTTTTAATAGTTCACAGAAAATAATTTACAGGCAGGAAATTATTTCTTCTTACAACATGTACCAAAGAAAGATTTATTGCAATCTTTACAAAGATTTTTCCATATTTTGGTGGATTTAAAAGCCTAGTTGTATTCAGGAATTTTGAAGCTTTCTAACATGCCAGATCATTTTATTTTAATTGTTATTGACAGTGTGATTGGTAAATGTGATGACTCAGTATATAGTGATATTTAGTAAACAAAACTTTGCTTGGTGCAAAGCAAAGTAATAGTAGGATAGTACCTACTGTGATATACTTGTCTGATATAAACTTCAGGAAAATACATTCCTAGAAATCATAAAAATATTCTTGTCTAGAAACTTCATTTGCTCAGTACATTTCAAGGTGTAGGAAATAATTATGGTTAATTGTAATAAAACAAGAATTGAAAACTTTACAGTTTCTTCTACGAATATAAATATGAGGTGTAGAGAGACATAGGCGTAATTATAAATCATAAGGCTTCATAGCAAAATGAGAGGATTCCCACCGCCTAATGGCGGAGACTGAAAATATAAGAATAATTAGCAATAATTAGAAGGGTCGTCACATGCCATTGATATCACCATTCAGAGTGCTTCTAAATTTGGATGTCATCCAATCAGCGGCTGCAGTGCTGACATCTCTTTCGGATGAAGAAAACAGAAGAAAGGAGAGAGAGGGAGAGTTCAACTTTTTTTATTTCAACAAAGTAGAGGTGAGTTTAAGTTTTTTATTTTAATAGGGCAGCAGTATGCTTTAAATATATATAAAATATATTATATATATATTATATATATATATATATATATATATAATATATATATATATATATATATACATATGTATACAGTTGAAATCATAAGTTTACATACACTATATACAAAGTCACATTTGCATGTTTTTCTCACTATCTGACATGAAATCAGAATATACCTTAATTGTTTAAGGTCAATTAGGATTACCAAAATTATTTATATTTGCCAAATGCCAGAATAATGAGAAGAGAATTTTTATTACTTTACTGCAAAGTCAAAGTTTACATTACATTTCATTATTATTTGGTAGCACTACTGAAACAAGTGTACTGGATGCAGCTCCAAGACGAGGCTGACAATGCAGAACACACTTTGGCTCCGAATAAATTCCAAACGAGCAACTTTATTCTTTGCATATAAACAGCAATAAGGTACGGTCATTAAAGGTCATGTAGGTTTTTGTTCCTGTGTGCATTTGCAAACATTACTCTGGCTTTTATATGTTTCTTTTGGAGTAATGGCTTCTTCCTGGCAGAGTGACCATTCAGTTTTACTGTGGATAATGACACAACCTTACCAGCTTCCGACAGCATCTCCACAAGGTTGATATGCACATGTCAGACCAAAGCACGTTCATCACTGTTTACACAGAACTTGTTTCCCCTGAGTGGTAAAATTGGTGGACATTCCCATCTTGTTTGTTTTTGCATAAAATTTTGGTTTGTACAGATGAAAGGGGCCCTTTAGGTTTTGGGAAAAAATTGCCCCCCAAGGATGATTCAGACTTTTAAACAAGTCCACAATTCTTTTGATACCCGGGTTTAAATTTCTTTAGATTTCCCCCAATAAACAGTGTGTTTCTGGTGTTTTTTAAAAATACACCATGGGTGTGCCTTATTTTAACTTGGGATGTGGACAAAAAACCCTATCAGAAGCTTCCAAAGCCAGGAAAAAATTAAAAGGGGCTGTCTAAAATTTTTTTTAAGGGGATGTAATCTTACTGAAATGAAAATTTTTGGGACTTTGCAAAACCCTTTAATAAAAAATGCGTTATTATGGCATTTGGAAAAATTAAAAAATTTTTTGATAATCCAAATTTGGGCCAAAAAATGGGAAAGGTCTTTTGTTTTTAAATGCCCGTAGTGAAAAAAAAACATGTCTTTTTATTTTGTGCATGAAAAAATTTGGTTTAAAACGTATATAAAATAAAATGTATAAAAAATTTAGAAACCTCTTTAAACGTAGGGAAAATGGAAAATTAAAGAATTTATCAGAAAAATTAATATAGCGTTTTCCGATCACGAAGGCCCATTAAATTTTTTTCCCCTAAAAAAAAAGAACATTTTCTTCCCAAAATTTGGGAACCACATCCACTTTTGGGTACATAGTAACTGCTATGGTTTCCCACAGCAAATTTTAAAGTCCAAAGTCGAGTGACCCACAAAGAAAATTATTCGGGGGACCCCCAATAAAATTTTTCAGGACATTTTGGCAGTCCATTTTTAAAGGGACTTTTTGGACTCAGTTTAACCCTTAAGCGAACCCCGGGAAAAAGTAGTTAAGCCCAGAAAAAATTTTTTTATTTTTTCCCCTTCTTGCTTTCCCAAAGTTGAAAATTTTTTTAATTTTTTCATTGCCCAAATTTGGGATGAGGCGTCATTTTATCCGAGACAAGTTGTATTTATGGGGGAATTTGTTTAAATTCACTTAAAAATTTAATTGCAGTTTTTCTTTTGTATTTTTTTTTTATTTTTTTTATTTTTTTTTTACACCATTAAATTTTCAAAATTTAAAAAAATTTTGTTAGTTTTAATTACATTCAGTCATGTGGATACCTAATGTTTTGGGGTTTTTTTTGGGTTTTAATTTATGCAAAATTTAAATTTTTTATTAAATATTTATTTTTTATTTTTTTATTTTTTTATTCTTTTTTTTTAAAACTTTTTCTTTTTTTTTTTTTTACTTTTTTTTTTTTACCCCCATAAAGGGAAATAATTTTTTTTATTTTTTTTTAAAATTTTTTTTTTTAAAATTAGTAATGTTTTAAAGCATTTTTTCTTTATATTTTTAGTACCATTTAATCTGTGCCCCTTTTGAAACAGGCAGTGATCTGGACGCCCCCACAGTGGGTCCAAGTCACTGGTTTATAAAACAGAAAGCTCGTGGCCACTCTAGGTCCCCAAGGGGGGACTGTCCCACCCGTTCCCCAAGCTTTGGGGGTCCCCCGGGTGTTCGATCCCCTGACAAAAAAGGGGCGGGGGAAACCCCTTTGTTTTGCGTGCCGGGACGATACCCCGAAAATCAAAGGGGTTAAAAGCACCCATTGCGGGGTTTTCTCCCCCTCCCGTTTGCTAGGACATGTTGGGATGGGGCTGTGTAGCACACCCCGCCCCCACCCACAGTTGCGGGCCCAGGTGCGGGAAAACTCCGTTGTCTGAAAGGAGGGCCAAAAAAAGTCGTTCCCAGACGAGCCACCGGCAGGGCCGCCGTAAAAAGACAGGGGATGGGGTTGTTAAGGACTAAAGTTTAGATTAGGATATTGGTAATCTTTTTTAAAGCAGTTTGCAACTGAGGTTGTGTTTTGAAAGGACAGTAGGGGAAAGGGTTACTGTTTTTGTGGTATAAATTTTCTTTTTTCCCTTTGGGGGAGGCCCAAATAGAAAAGGGATAAAAATAGCTCCCCCATTTGATTTTAAAAGTTCCCCACCCAGAAAAAAAATAGGGGTTTTTTTCCTTTCCCAACCCCTTTTTTTAAAACCGGGGGTTGGATTCCCCCACCTTTTCTGGTAATTTTTTGGGGCCCTTTGGGAAAGGGAGCCGCACAAGCTTTTCCCACTTATTATATTTTTCCCCCACGGGGGGGTGCCTTAGGGAAAATGATTTTGGGTGTTTAAAAAGGTAAAACTTGAAAAAAGGGTTATGAAACCCCTAACGACATTAGGATATGATAGAAAAGAGAAGCTGAGCTCTGTGTTTTTGAGGGTTATTTAAATTTTGGGCAGGATTTCTGGGGAAAAAGGGCCGAGTAATTCTGATAGAACTCCTTAAAAAAAACCGTGGAGGTTTTGCTTTCCCCCCCTAGATACAGTGACTAAAAAGCTTTCCCCGCTCACCCATTTTTTAAGAGCAAAAATATCAATCAAAGTAAGTGGACAGGTAAACAAATACTTTTACTTTTTTTCTTTAAAAATTTTTTTGCTTTAATTTTATAAATATCACAGAAACTAAATTATCTCAATTTTTTTGTGATTTTGTTTCAGATAGGGAACACAAAAATTTTGACGGGGGTTTTTTTTAATTATCTTACCTTCTTGCTTTAAAAATGAAAATATGAGATGAGCCCCATGACAAGAACAGGTTTATTAATTTTGGGGTTTTTTTAGTTTTTTTTTTACTTAGAAAGGGAAATTGGGAAAATTGCCCTTCCCAAAGTGTTTCTTTGAAAAGGAAAATTCATTGTCGTTGGGCACATCTCCCCTTAAAAAAAAAAGAACCCCCAAAAAAGAAAAAAGGGGGGCACCCTCTTGAAATTATGGATTAAACAGAATGTGGGGGTTTTTGGGGGCCCCCCCTGGAGGGATTCTTTTGCCCAGTTTCCAAGTTGATTCTTGGGCAAACCCCCAGAGTTGTTCTTGGGGGGGCCCCCAGTGGGGTTAATTCTTGGGGCCCCCTCCGTGTTGTTTTTTGGGGGCCCCCCGGTGGGTGGGTTTGGGCCCACCCGAGAGGGGATTCTTTTTGGGCCCCCTACTGGAGTTGATTTTTTTGGGGGCTTTTCCGGGGTTTTATTTTTTTGGGCCCCCCCCTTGGGAAATTTTTTCTTGGTGCCCCCCTTGGGCTGATTTTGGAGCCCCCCCTCCAGCTATGTACTTTCTAAACATATTGGGACAGTCTCTTTTACTCGCCTCTTGCTTTCTGCCTCTCTTTCTCTGCCTTTTTTCCTGAAAAAACAGCCTCACACCCGTCATGCCTAGGAACCACTTTGCCAGGGGCCCCCTGTGGGGTTCCCCCCCTTTAACCCGTGATCCCGTTGAGCCTGTCTACTTTGGGACACAAAGCAAAAAATTTTGTTTAAAAACCCGATTTCTTCCCTTTTTAGATAATGGTTTAAACACTTTCCCCGCATGGGCAAAGTCAGTCCCTAAAAAAAGAGGCTGGATTTTATAATTTTTTAGTTTGGGATTTCAGTATTTTTAAGGGCCCAAATTGGTTTATTTTTTAGTGATCCTACAAGTGACAGGTAATAGAATATCATTCTCCTTTCCCACACATATCATTTTCCACACACCATGTATATAGTTGCATTATCTTATTGTTTTTTCCCTTTTTAAAATTTTAGCCCTTTCGAAGCATCATTTAAATGTTTTTTCGGGGAAAGGTTGAATTTTAAAATTTTTTGGGGGAAAAAAGTTAGCTTTCTTTTTATCCCAAAGGGGGAGAGGATACGTTTAAATTTTGAAGGGGCTCCCCTACCTAATCGCCATTGAACACCCTTTTAAGCGCAGCTTGTGTATAACCTCAATGCTACGAGACAAATAAATTCTTAGGGAAATGCACATTTTTTATTTGGAAGTAACACCATCTCTTTGTTAGATTTGTGGCAATCCTATCTTCACTCTACTGTTTTTAAGTCGAAAATGAAAAATTGTATAGAAGATGTTTGTGCATCATATTGTGCTGAATGGTATGTAGGTCAGCAGGCTGCACCGTAGCAGATAAGGCGCTGCGAACAAGTGTTCTATGTACTTACAAGCAAATATCTGTCATAATAGAAGTAGACAGATCTACAAGAGCGTTTTGGCTTAGGAAATGTTTCTTGTCATTAGCATTTAAAAAAAGCTCTGAGATTCAGGCCTATCAGCACCGATTCACAGCAAAAGCCTGGCTTGAACAGGTTGTTATCTGTTCAGTACAGAGGTGCAGCTGGTTAGCTAATGGATTTGCAGATTTTTTTTATTTTTTTTTATTTTTTTTGGTAGGGATGAGTAAAAAGGCAAAAGAATCAGGTACTTACATGCCATTCAGAATGTAACAATTTAGTTTGTGTTATAAACCAAACCATTTTATTTGCAAACTGAGTTTTCCGGAACTGAATAATAAATGACAGATTATATATATAAAAAATGAAATTATAGAGAGAAAAATAGCCGAACAAAAACAAACAAATATAATTCTTTATTCTCAATATTCCCTACAGATTTTATTATGCATGCATTCATTCTGGAATAGGAACTTATTTCTATGCCGCAAAAGCTATTATTTATTGATAACAATTATTAATATTTTATTATTATTATTTGTTATGCCCCTTCAGCCAAAGTACTTTTCAGGCATAATGTGTACATGCTAATATAAAACTATTTTACATTCTAAAAAAAACAACATTAAATTTAAATAAATCAGGTTGGATTAAGGAGCATTGTAAATTACTGCAAGGCTCTTAAAGGTGCATAGGCAACTCACTAAAGTAGTAATGAATTTAATGAGAAAAGTAACTTTTTGGATCAAAGTGGAATGTTGTAACAAAAGGAGTGTACTAATTATAGAGGATAGACAACTGCTATTGCACTGTGAAGGCCAAGGAGCCTGTTAAACTGTACCCTTAGCTGCTGGCTTTCACTTTTAGTTAATCTCTAATGATAAACTGATAAATAAGGTGTTTTGCTGTTGGAACCCTCAGTGATAAACTGCTACCTGCAGGATACCCTAGCAGCAAGCGTTAAGTATTCCTGCTGCGCCGCCAGAGGGGGAATGAAACTTTATATAATTGCCTTGGATCTGTGTAATACAGGAATTTTGCCAGGTCCTCTAAAGTAAGAGACTCTATAGCTTCATAGCTGCACTCTGACTGGCTAAAACTAATGGCCCTGAACAGGGACTCCCCTTTATTAACTCAGAGTTAGTTTGTCATATATTTAAATGTGGGGTTTCTAGGCCAGAAAACCCCTTTGATAAGATTTTGGAAGGTGCAGAGATAAAAATGAACACAACGAAACCAAAAATCTCTGCAGCGAAAAGGAGTTAAACCATCTCCATCTGTGTCACACTCGAATCTGACCCACTACATACCGTGTGTTTTTCAAAAATAAGACAGGGTCTTATATTATTTTCATTTCCAAAAAAAAGGCTAGGGCTTATTTTTGGGGTAGGGCTTATTTTTTTAATTCAATACTGCATGCTGTTGCTTAGTTCCTTGGCAGTTGCTGTGGAACTACAAGCACCAGCGTGTATATACACACACATATACCCCATGGTTTTTGACTACAGGGTATGTACTATACAGTCTAACAGGCTGTTTATCGGGGTGAGCGTGGCTCGGGGATGGCACTGCCCAGGAGACGGGCACAAGGTGAACTTTTTTGGAGGATTATTTTGGAGTAAAAGGGGCTTTATTTAATCCTTAAAGACCCCCCGACTTTAGACTCGATGGTAGGCTTTGTCTGCAGCGACGTCTTAAGACGTCGTGCAGACATCGGAGTTTTGCGGTACTGGGGGGCAGCTGCCTGAGATCGGGGGGTTCCCACACAGCCCCCCATCCCCGAGCAGCCCCCGCAAACACCGAGGAGCGGGGAAACCCCCCGCAACCCGGTGCTTTTAACCCTTTTATTCGGGGGGGAAAACCCTACGCAGCCCCAAACAAAGGATTTCCCTGCTTTTCGGGTGATGGAAACCCAAGCCCCGGGGCAGAGCTCAGGAATGGCTGCACAGTCAGTCCTGGGGGAAAAAAAAGAGTGCCCCGAGCTGTCGGTTTTTTGACCAGGGGAGACTGTGTGCGTCCGATCATGCCCTGTTGATGACCAGATTATAATGTATTAGCATATATGAATATGCTAATAGATTACTAAGTGTAAAAAAAATGTAAAACAGTTTTTCCTTAAGGGATTTTTTTTTTAAAAAAGTAAAAAAAAAGAAAAAAATTGTAAAAAAATGTACAAATATTAGGTATCCACCGACCGTTTAAAACCGTCTAATTAATCAAAATTATTAAGTGTGAAATGTGAATGGTGTAAAAAAAAGAAACAAAAAACCCCCAAATTTTTTTTAAAAAAAAAATTTTGCATTTATTTATAAGTGAAATTAAACTATCCCCCCATAAAGTTACAACTTGTCTCGAATAAAATGAGGGCCTCATACAACTGCGTCTTTGGGAAAAAATAACTTTTGGGAAACGCAAGGAGGCAAAAACTAAAAGAATGTTCTGGTCATTAACTATTTTTCAGGCGTTAGGCTTAAAGGGTTAAAGCCTACTCCAAGAATCTGTGAAAATCAGGCTGGGGCTTATTTTTTGTGGGAGGGATTATTTTTCGAAAAACAGGGTAAGTTTATGTGGCCCATGACAGCTTACAAGCAATGAGCAGGGATTACCACAATTTAGATACGAAAGGACCAACTCACCACTTTCCCCAAAAGACCTAGACAGCCCTTGACATAAGTGTTGGTGACAGCACAGGTAATACCTAAAAAAATAATAGGGTATCATTTCATACATATCCGCTTGTTCCCGGAGGCAATCTTTAACCCACTTTCTCACAATGTATATTTTCTGTTATTGAAACATATATGTTTATTATTATTTCATTTTAAAATATCCGTCCTAACATCCTAATAAGATTATAAACCATTCCTATAAACTATTCCTATCTATGTTTTCTATATATCTTAACATTATAACTATTAAAGTTTCTTATCTATTATTAACCCCTAGACTCCCGATAATGCCACCTAAGTGGTGAAACACATTGGGGGGAGGGGAGGGATGTTGTGACACATTTTATTTTAGTCCAGTGCTCTACTCCTATACTTTGTAGCATACTGCAGGTGCTACATTGATTATCAATTTTGAAATTGATTACTAATTGGTTGATTATTGAAATTTTGCAATTGTTACTAATCACTGGCTCACAATGAGAATATTATAAACTTTAATAGCTAGGATGTTAAACTATATAAGAAACAGATAGGAATGGTTTATAGGATATTTTTAATTTTATTAGGGTAAGTTTAGATATATATTTTAGAAAGAAGTAATAATAAAAATATGTGTATCATTAATAGGAAGTATATATTGTGAGAAAGTGAGCAGAGGTAGTGGGCACTATTCTGGTATTCAGTGCAAACCTCCACACCACTCACAGGTGGTGAAACAACTCTGCATTCAGCTCTTCAGCTCTGTGTGCTCACTAGGGGGCGTGTGATTTGTTTGAAATGCAAATCATGTAACTAAACAGGATGACATCACCTTGCCTTTCCTCTCTCTAGTCAAATAAAGGTATGGTTATGTATAAAGCTGTGAGTAGCTACAATGTAGCTCAGAGGTAAAGTTTTTGCCTCACAGCACAAGGGTTCTAGGTTCAAATCCCTGCAGGAACCAAATCTGTGGATTTTTCTCTTTATCAATGCAAAAAACCTCATTGAGGTTTCTTTTTTTTTATGTATTTGCCTGGTTTGACTATTACTAAGGAGCACAGAGGACGGGAGTAGAAGGACAGCACCTGGGGTTTGAACACTCAATAGCTGTCTGAGATGAGAGGTGACATCTGAGCATGTCTGGCCAGGACTGAGGAGCTCTCAGCCCTTGATGTATTCCCTGGAGACGAGCTGTAAACAAAGGATCACTAAAGGAGCAGCTATGACAAAAATGGTACAGAATTTTTAATAATGATCAAAGGTGAAAATGTTTATTATTTAATCTGCAAGCTTCCCATGTTAATTTTCCTTTGTGGCAAAGCCCCTTTAAAGTAAATTTGAGACCCCTGGGTTAAACTGACACTTGGGAAGTTTTATCACTGGAAATACCTTCCTGTTTTAAGGTCTATGATTCTACCACGAGTGTGAAATAAAAGGAAATTGGTTTATTTTAATTTTGCTATAGTATCTTCTAAGGTACAGAGAACATTTTAGGTAACAAACTTAGCAAACTTTGCTCTCCTGACATTTCTGTTTTAGCAAATAAATGTATTCCTCATAAAATAACAATTCTGGAACATTTTTTCTTAGAACGCTATGTTGTGCCATTTCTCTGTAATTCCTCCTGGAAATGGATGAATACATTTACATGTTGGTGGCACCAATTTCCTTGTTTTCTTCTTAAGCGGAAAGATATGCAAATGCAACACAGGAATACATGTAAGAAGAAATATCGAGTAAATATCAATAGCAAAGACGTAACTAGAGATCATAGGGGCTCATAGTAAAATAAGATGGGCCCTCACCACCCAATGATAGAAAACTAAAACATAGGCCTAAGTGACAGCATATTGATCATTGTGCCATGCACTGGAAAACCACATAGTAGTAAAATATATCATAAAGCCTGTAGCAGCAAGTTCTCTTTCTGTGGTTTGGAATAGATTTTATCCCTTTTATCTGTTATTTATTTTGTAAAGTTAGTAGAGGGACGCACAAGACAATGAGGATCCTTAGGCCTCGTTCACACGGCTTATTTCAGAACGTATTTACAACGGATTTCCGATGTAAATACGTTCTGAAATCAGTTGAAAATCAGTTGCAAATAAGTGCCACTAAGTGTGGCACGTATTTGTAACTGATTTCCCGACGGATTCACCATCTACAATCATTGTAGGTGGTGAATCCGTCCGGAAATAATTGACATGTGAATTGTTTTTCCGTCCGGATTGCTGTCGTCAATCCGCGGCGGCAATCCGGCAAGGAACTACGCGTCGTGTGAACGACGAGCCGTATTTTCTATTGAAATCAATAGAAAATAGGCTGTGACTTATTTCGGACGGATTTGCCGACGGATTGACGATCGTCAATCCGTCGGCAAATACGCGGCGAAATAAGCCGTGTGAACGAGGCCTTAATGTATGTTGGGAGCTTGCATACTTTGGCTAAAATATCAGCTGATACCTCATGTTTGATACTTTTTTAAGGATGCAGCCTGATGATGTGAGGGAATACTGGATGTCAAAACTTCGTGTTGTGAACTTGGAGTGTGCTGGGCTCCCCGTCTGATCAAATAGTATAGGTATCACTACTAGGCTGTAAGCCAGCTCGGTGCACCACATAAGACTATATAATGGGCACCCTATAAAAGCCTTATCTATCATATGCAGCAGTAATAATAAGCAACCTCCCCATCCCCCCATTCTTGATTAATAGGGGTGAGTGGTTGCTCACCAGTATTTTGCACCAAAGAAACTCCTCCCATTGACACTTTGGCTTTCTTGCTTCCTGTTGGAAGTAGATTTTTGACCTGGCTCTATAGCAGTACGTATGACATTTTCCTGTAATTTGAAGTAGAAAGCTAATAAATAATGACTCAAATAACCAACTTTCAGGATTTCTACATTAAATTTCACCCCAATGCCAAATATCCCTAACTTTTTGTGATATATATATATATATATATATATATATATATATATATCTATCTGAGGAAGCGTTGATAAACGCGAAACGCGTCGGGTTTTACTTGCTTTTAAATTTTTTTAGATTGGCTGTGGTTATCGCCCTAGCCTTTTTAGAATAATAAAGTAATTTTCTGGATCTTCCTGCCTGCATCATTGGCATTCCTGGATACACATGTGCGCCGGTTCCACCATCTTCTTTTTCCTCTACTGTCTGCTTGGCGGGATGCCGCTCACGAGAACATCGGCAGCCATATACAAGGGTTACGGCTACAGTAAAAGCCCTGTATGCTATAATGAGAGTTGTGCTCTACACTAAGAGCGCTAACTCAAATTGGTGAGTAGATCACATACTCAACTGTATACGTTCTACCAAACGTACTTCACCATTTGTGCGCCCCCTTGTTTCTCCTTTTGTCTTTATATATATATATATATATATATATATATATATATATATATATATATATATGTATATTTCAGGTTTATGCCCGTTGCACCCTCCACCACTTGTAGGGATCAGGCCACTGGTAGCAAGGGAAAACACAGTCTGTGTCGTTCATTTATTCCTTGTACTGCCGTTTATTGCTCCAATAAAACAAAACAAGGAAACACAATGCAGCTTGCCTTCAGCCCGCCAAAACATAGCAATATACCTCCTGGGTTGTATACAGTAACTCACAGTCCTTTAGGGATTCTTTACAGACAGTCTACTGTAGATGTCCTCTTCAGCTCACACTCTGTCAGATCTCCTTCTGACCAGTCACTCCCCTGCTCACCTGACCTGCCAGGCTTACTTAGAACTCCACCAAGCCCAGGCCTAGACCTGGAACATGGGAGTAGCCATCCCACCCAGCTATTTTGGCTACTCCAGTGAAAAGCCGCCCTAAATGTATAACGTATAACGTGTAACATATGTCAGTGGCCTAATGCCGCTGACACCAGTACTACATGTCTTTTTACCACACCGAGATCAGGCAACTCAGTGAGACATATCGGCTGTCCACCACAGCCCCTTGCACTTTCCTACTATATAGATATACTATATTGTGTCCAGTGTCAACTTGTAACCAGAATACTGCTTCTGTGGCTGCTTGACCACATGACATGCTGCGATATTTATATATTTGGACCAATAGGCAGGGACTTGAAACCTTATTGTTTATACTGAAAAGGGCAATAAGGGCACTGCGACCTGCACTCATCAGCCAGAGAGTGGGGGTTAAGGGTTACGGAAAAATAATACCACTCCACCCATTCACCAGCAAAGCAGAGAGTGGCTCCTGCTCCACTCATAGTCAGTGCCCACAAGAATGTACAGCTTGATGTGGGCAGTACTAAGCAGGGAATGGGGAAGTCAAAAGGATCATCAGCCGTGAGGTTGAGAACATAGAGTATTCTATTTATAGATATGCATACATTGTGCTAGACCAACATATGAATCTATATATAGATTATAATATTTATAACATTATGGGCGACATGTAAGAAATCTCGCGGTCTGGACAGCTCACCTTTCCGCCAATTCCCGGCGGAAATCTGTGCCCTGATTTAGTCCGGCCCGGGGGCGTGCTCATACCATATTGCATGTTAAAGTCCGCCGCGCCTTCGCCCATGTGTTAGGCGCAGCTGCAGGACTTTGGCGTCAGTGCGGCGCTGCGCCCTTCTACGATTATCGAGCTCCTGTGAGGTAGTGCGGTGTCGATACATTCGGTAAAATCCCACCGCGCCTGGCCATTGTGTGGAGCGCAGTCTCTGCGGGGACCGATGCCATGCGGACTTTAGGTCGCCGTGTCGGGACTGCGCCGAAAAACATTTCCTACATGCGGAAAACAGTGCACGGAACAGCGAGAAATTCGAATCAGATTGCGGTGAGAGGATGAGGATATGAGACATCCAAAAATCGCCGTTATAAAAGGCGCTCAACATCTCATGAAAAGATGCTGAAACCTAAAAACTAAAAAACACATCTAAAACAAAATCATTTTCCAATATCCTATATTCAAGAATTAGGAATATTATTGAGGAAGATGTGCTCACGGCAATACAGTGTACTATCAAATCAGTAACGCAATTCTGATTGTTTTATCCGGCATAAACCGTGCTCATATCAGAATATGAGCAACAGAGTGAGTCGAACCATTAAAACCTATGGAGGATTTTAGACCAACTTCACGAATCCACGGCGGATAGTATCAAAATACAGTAAAATACTTAGAAAATGAGCTAGAGTTGGTTACAGCTACCGGGGACTTGGCAAGCTCAGCCAATCAGGAATAGGCGAGCGACAGAGACCCATTCTAGCCTATGGGAAGTAAGTTTAACCAATCAGAACCACGGCGAGACAGTTCAAAATACTGTAAAAATTGCTGAATAAGAATAGTCTGATTGGTATGATGCTAGTCTAGGGGGCTCGTGCTACTCAGCCACTGAAGACTAAGAGAGCAACAGACAGACCCATTAAAACCATGGAGAATCTATATTGACCAATCAGAACATGGAGCAGACAATGACTCATTCTATTCTAAGGAGACAGTTATAGACCATCAGAACCACGCGGCGTAGATAAAGATTCAAAATACAGTAAATAAAGACAGAAAAAACGAGATTGGTGACAAGCGTGGGGCTTGCTCAATCCAGCAAATCAGAGCGGAGAGCTACTTCTCCCATATAATTCACTAGGAGAGATTGTGGCCTCTTTTCAGAAATCCTCGGCGTGCTCAGCGCCTTGCGGCATGGCAGTATGATAAAAAAATTATTTTGTATTAAATCTAAAACACTATCAGCATAAAGACAGCCGAGACCCTGTCTTTACAAATAAAATGCAAGTATAAAATCCGAACAACTGCGTTTGTCCCGCCGCGAGAACCACGCGCTACAGTAAGTGAAATTGCAATTAGGAGGACAGTAGAAATGCGGGAAATACAGCGTAATTTCAAAATAGTTTAAGCATTCCTCATTGGTCGTAATAACACACCTTAGACCAAAAATCAGAAGAGGAGCGACAAATGTTCCCATAAAATTGCTATGTAGAAAAATTGAACCAATCCATTATTCAAAAAAGAAGCTTGACCGTTTCAAAATACAGTAAAAACGCAGAAAACGACTGATTGGTTATGAACGTCGGGGGCCATCTCCACTTTAGCCAAATCAGAGCGCTAAAGCTACTTTTCTCATAGAGTTGCTAGGGGGAACAAAGCGAATTCCTGATAGTCCGTACAGTGATTGGAGCTAAGTTAAAAGACGGCGCAAGGTTTAAATTGGACCCAATGGGCGAGAGCGAGAGCGAATTGCTCCTATGCGGGTATTTCTAAATGCAAATCTGAAATAAAACATGTACATAGGCCAGTAAATCAAATTGAATAACACTAACAGAATGTTTGTCCCGATTGTGTCTATTTATAAAACGAATAATAATATGGAGGTAACGAAAAAAAAACAATAATTAAATCAATAGAAATCATGTTATTTACTTATATTTATCGTTATCCTAAGGATCAAATCAGTATTGGGTGCAACAGAGAACATAAAGAAAGTAAACATAATTTTATTGAGCGATTTAATATTTTGTTTTCGTATAACCCCCCTGATTATATTCAAATTTATATCTACACATGCGGTACAACTTCTGGTAGTGATTATAATTATGATTACGGCCATGATAACAGTTTTATTCTCTTCAGATTCATTAGAAAACCCATAGGAGCTTCGTCTTCAGACTCTCCCATTTGGCGTACAAATAACGGCGCCACTTTTAACTAAGCCCAATCACAGATGCGCAGCTCAGAATATTCTTTTCCCATAGAACTCTATGCACAAAAGTAGCTCGCGCGTCTGATTGGCTAAGCTGGACTAGCCCGCGCCGCTTCAACCATCAGCTCGTATCTTGCATATAATACTGTAATTTTGAAACTGCCCGCCTGTGATATGTATATGGTCAATTTTTCTCCATAGGATATAATGCGTGAACTATTGTCGCTCCTAGTTCTATGATTGGTCAAATTCTCCATCCAGTAAGGTTATAAATGTGGAACAAATGTCGCTGCCCTGATTCTGATTAGGGCTGGTTTATGTCGAAAACAGAGAATCGCTTTAAACAAATTTGAATTACTGTATTTTCCTCGGCAATTCTCTCTATATGAAATTTCTCCTATGTAGGCGCCGTCTCAAGCGACAAACGCGTTGTTCGGGATTTTAAACTTGCTTTAATTATGTAAAGAAAGAGTTTTCAGGCTACAATTACTGAAAAAATGTTTTACAGTTAATAAAAAAAAATTTTTTTATTAATACAATCCATTACCGGCCCGCACGGCAACTTGATGGCCGAGATTTTTTCAGAGGCGCCATTCTCTCCATAGACTATAATGGGTAGGAAGTAGCTTGTCGCTCTGACATTGAGTCTGGGATAGCCGAAGGCCATCCCCCACTAGCTCAGCCAATCACTGCCTCTTTTCTGTCTTTTACTCGTCTAATTTGAACGTGTCCCGCCTTTATGATTTTTGATTCTGGTTCCAAACTTCTATTATGTCTCCAGTAGGATATAATGGGACTTCTGTTGCTCTATTCTGATTAAGTCAATAGTTAGAGCACCATAGGATTTTCTAATGGTCCTCTCAATGTCGCTCGCTATTCAATTGGCTAGCTAGCCAACGATCCCTGCTAGCTAAATACACCAATCAACTCTTTCTTTCAGGCATTTCTTAACAAGTATTATTTGACATCTGAATACTCCTGACCTGTGGATCTGATTGGTATATAAGAAACTTCTCCATTAGAGATAGTAAATGGGTCTCTTTTGTACGGCCCTTATGCTGGATGGAGCCGAAGCGCTAGCCAATGCCCCCACATGACACAGCCAATAAGTCTTTTCTTTTCACAAATTTGTTTACTGGTTATTTTGTAACTGTCCCCGACGTAGAGAAATCTGAGTTGGTCAAGATACTTTTCCCCAATATGGTAATTTTAAAATGTTCACATGAGTCGGCTTCGTATTCTGCATGCCGGCTTTTATATGCGACCGTCGCGTAAGAAAGGTTTCAAATTTGAATTTACTATATTTCCCGGCAATTGTACAATAAGGGTGGGCGATGATATGAGGGCTGGATGGGGGGATTTTATAAAGTGTTAGTTTTTGAGACATTTGTTGGGTTTGATGATGTAACATCAACTTCCTTGTAAAAATTTAACTAAAAGGCCATGCATATACACAAATAAATACTGTTTGGCCGTAATTTTTGCCAACCTGTGGCACAGAATTACAAATATTGATCATATTCAGATGTTCGAGTTTGGCAAGACACGACCCAATAATTCAAACACAGTTGTATGTTTAAGCTTGATAAACTACTAACTGATTCGTTTCCCATTACCAACGCCATTCAACACACCATCCACTCATTTTTTTACATTAAGACAACCTGAGCACATCCGCATAACACAATCTCTTGTTTTCCAACCCCCGCACCCACCCCACCGCTCCTTAATACACATCCTTGAGAAACTCACAAACCCGGCCCTGCGAAAGCGATCCAAGCGACAACTCCCAATATCTCCAAAAATTTGTCCCGGACATACCCCCTCCTCTCCTCAAAGAGTAAGCCTATAGCAATAGCTAGCGTCCTCCATTACACAACATTGTCTATCCACCTCTAGCCCCCAGAGAGTAGGAGCACCCTGGAGCTTCTCCAGTTTAGAGTAGTATGTTATGTGACGTGGCATAGAACACATTGAGGACACATAACCTGAAATAGCTAGACCTGTCGTCAAGCCTAGACGTCTGAAACCTATATACACCACCAGACCTAGTGAGCAGCTAAACCATCCCTGGCGCACACGAGATCTGCTGGCATAGTACAAAAGCTTCTCACATCAAGAACTTCAATGGAAAACCTCGTACACAAAATGTTCTAATCCTCGGAGCAACATCCATCACCATATGGTATAGTTGAGCCTCTCGAATAATTACAACTGGATGCAACAATACGTAAGCTTGGCCGCATTTCCATCCCCATCAGCCAATCCGCGGTAGGAGCTATAAAAATACATACTTCACTGATGTAACCATTTCAATCTGTTATCCGACTGATCCCTAGCACTAATAACTTGAGACCTCCCCATAGAGACGTGCCGCCATTGCTCATTCAAATGATGATAGCCACCGCCCCCATCTCAGGAATCGACACCCAAAAGTTCACAGACGACACTCTCTCTGAAGGCCTTTTTTAAATAGAGACGGCAGACAGCTGCATTAATGGCTTAATAATAATACAAGACAACATGGCTTTTATTTTGATACCTCACGTCGAGGCCCACCCCTCTCCAAAGAGTGCCACACTCCAGTCGTATAGGCCAGACGCTACCCCCTAAACCCAAATTGGTTTTGAGAAACACGGCATGACGCCAACACCAGGAAATATTCGAAAAGAGACCAACCATTATTGTGCGTAAGTTACAACTAATTCGCCAACTCCTGGAAACAGGAAATTCATTACCCATCCACATATAAATTGGACCACAAGGATATTTAAAACGCACCTATGGCGGTCCAAGATATCAAAGTACATTCATGACCTCCAATTATCTGGAAGCCGATTCCGTTGCGCTCATAAAAGGGCATGTACGGGGAACCTGAACGCCTCCCTCCTACCTATCTCGACCACACTTAATACGCGAGAAAACAACAAAATCTCTTCACATACTGCAACTGTGGCCAGCCATAGTGTCAGTGTAAATGCGCGGAAAACAATCGAGTATATTCCCTGCTCTGTACACCTAAACTAGCCAAGTGCCTCAATGATGACCCCAACCCAAGGCTGCCTCAAGTGCCCAACCGCTATCGGATTAGTTGTATGGATCTGCTGCAATCCACCCTCCTGCATAGAGACAGCTGACCGAGGCGACGCTACAGTAGATGTGAAAATCGGGAGGCGCTAAACCCTGCCATCTCTCATAGAGAGCCCTCATTGCATTCTTTTTCCACTATCCTAGGGGTGCTTACCCGCCGCACGACAGCGAATGCAAAACATCTGTCGTTCCACAGACTGAAAAATGCGCCTGATGAATAACCATAGGAGCCGCCCTATACCAAGGTACAGCAGCTAGGCAAAGGACCATCTTATTAATAGTGATCCGAACCCACAAGAGATAGCGGTAAAAAGACTTCCAATTTGCCAGTTTTCCTAGTCAGGCTTTCCGAGAGTGTCACTAGCCACTGTCAAATTTAATTGCCAAGAGAACTTCTGACACATCTTTTTATGAATTTTGTTATGCCGAGATCTAAGTGAATCTACTGTATCTGCCATCTCCATCTGACATCTTTACAGGCGAACCTCCCTCGAGCAAGGACTCTCGCTCACCAACATACAAATAGCACTGAACTTTCTAGCCCGAGTATCACTGTTTCTAGCCATCAGAGAAGCCCAAAGAGGTTTACTACATCTAGAAGTGGCATCCATAAGGAATCTCGAGGGTTCGCCACGGTACACCAATAGATCATCAGCCATACAAGACACATTCCCGTTATCCCTGTATCTCCCAGCATTCTATCAACAGATATAATTATATATCCAAAAATGACAAGGGTTCAATTGCCCAAGGCCTAAACCAAAAAGTGGCGATAGGTGACAACCCCTAGTCGATGCCTCAACCAACCTTGAAATTTGTCAGACCATACCATCGTTCACCAGCACTCCTCCCGTTGGGCTTCCGATATAACTCAAGAAAGCCATCTAAGTGACCTCTTACAGGGAACCCCCAAGAGGCGTTATTAACACCTACCCACCACTAACTCCACTCTAATGGAGACGAATTGCCTTCATTATCGAAGTGCGTGAGAGCAATTCACCCCATATGCCCCATGCGTTCGTTCATGGATTACCTGTAAAATTTCGTTAAAAAGATCTCCTAAGATTCATGTACTAGTAGATTTCCCGGGCATAAAATCCGGATTAGTGCTCCCTATCCCGAACAACTAGAAATGAATCATGAGAATTAAGTCTCAAGCTCCAGGACTTTCTGGGTCATAGTCATTTTTGCGTCAAAATTGAAAGTGAAATAGGTACGGTAAGTATTGACAAGAGAGCTCAGACGAGTTCTTGCACCTTCTTGAGTATGACTACAATTTGTTCTTGCCTCGAGTACATGTGTATTAAGGCATTTGTCGCTATCACTCAAAAGTGTGTCTGATGAAACCTCCACCAATCTGATGTGTCAAGCTCTGTCCATGTACACAACTTCGAAAACCAATCCACCGAGGGATACCGTTACAGGGCCCGGAGACTTTATTACCGCCATTCAGACTAATTGCATTCTGACTTCATCCTCCGTAATCGGCCCCAGCCAAATTTCCTTCCTCAATTGACAACACTGGCATTGAAATTGCCTCATGAAATTCCCCCCCCACTTAAATCTCCTGTCATTGCGTGTTTAAGAGCTTAGAAGGAACTATCTACGTTTGTTCCCTCGAGTAATACTCTGGCGAACTTAGGCGAGCTATACCCCTCAGGGTCCGACACTATTTCCCCCCTTGAATTTGTTATTATTCCCAGCACACTACGTCCTAGGGTCACCGTATCTGGCCAAAAATGCGTCCAAAAACCTCCATCTTACCCCTCCGGCGAATAACGTATGTCTTCTTGTATTTATCAACAGTCGCTTTTTGCGTGTATGTGGGTAAGGGAGCAAGTGCTAAGTCCCTTTGATTTCCCTTTCAGCCTATTCCTTATGTTTCCTCCACATGATGACTCCCTTAGTTCATGGACACTTCTGCTTCGGTGGCACTCCCCATCCAACTTATCACCTTAGATGCTATTAAGGCTAGCTCTATGTGAATGACTATGTACAGTGATGGGGTCCCCCTAGTCACAGCCTTCAGGCGTCCGCAAGTTTTTCCAAGGTCTCCAGCAGATTCCCTCATTGTCTTCCCAATAAACTGACTATACCCTCCCGGAACATATCCCTCCACCAGACGGAACCTCTAGCCATTTCAGGGTTCAATCTCTACCAGCTTTTCCTGAATCACCACCAGACATGCTGCGAGACTACCTCTCCTGCACCAATAGGGGGGCATGGTCCAGATTCCTTCTCGTGCAAATAGTCTCTGCCACCACATGGGATATCGAGTCTCCCTGCCCCCACTTATGGCAAAAAGCGAGATCTATGCGAGATAGGGGATCCCGAGGTTGCAGAGTAAGCACGAGAAACTGGAGCCTGTCTGCCTGTGGTGTTTCCACCTCCACACCTCCGTCAGGCCCACACGACATAGCCCATGTCCCTAAAAAGGTAGGAATCATGTGTTGGCGTCTTGGGCGTAGCGGACCATATCCCTGCACAGAGGTGTGCGATTAAAGTCTCTTCCATCACCAGAACTGAACACAGGATAAAATAACCAAGAATTCTATTACGCTAAGGTATTCCCAAAACCGAACTAGGTATAAATGGAGGCTGTGGTGCACATAAACCCCACCTAGGCACGATATCCCACACCCCTTATTAACTGCGCAGTAAGCACAATGTACCAACCCAAGGGATCAAATGATAAGCATGCAACAAACGTAAAGGGGAGGTATTTTTTTCGACCACCATAATGGAGACCCCTCTTGCATAATATAGAGCGTATACCCGCATGCGTACAACCAAAATCCTATCCAGGTCCTTTGAGTGACCAGAAATTTTTTGCCCATCCAAAGTGGGATTTTATTCTTGCAATACAACTATGTCCGGCTTAATGACCACGTAGTGCGAAATTGAACCTAATTAGCTCTTTTGATTTTGCCAATTGAGCCCCCGGACAGTTCCACGATTACAACATTTAAACAGGACGCCATTTATAAGTTGTAGCCAAATCTCTTTCCGGTAGGGTAGCCCCGAGCGCCGGAACCCCATGCATAAGCCAGCCGCACACAAACACACCACAACATCACCACATTTTACAACCAGCTACCATACTACTAATACTATACCCCACCACCCGCCTCCCAGCCCATACCAACCCAACCTGTGCGAGTAAGCTTTTGTACCCTAAAACCGTTTTGTGAAAAAACATCTCTAACTTTTCACGTCCATAGGGTACGTACCGAATTTAACAAAAAAGAAAACATCACCCCAAACCTAAATAAGTAGAGACCCACGCCCCGTCTACGAGAAAAATCTCTAGCACCTAAGGTTCTTACCCTCTGAGCTCCCTAGCAATAGAAATCCCCTCGTAACCCACCATGACACGGCCTATTCTCTTAAATATAGGACGGCTTTCACATTTACAGACTGAGGGTCGTGCCCCGTTATTTAAACAAACTAAAATCAATCACTCAGGAAAAAAACTTCAAGACATCCCAAACTCTCCTAAAAGCACCTCCAGAAAACCCCTCACCGATAACACTGTCACTAAGACCGTAGCGATAAAAAAGACGAGACTCCTTCAGCTCTTTCTAGTCTCTGCGCCTTCAACACTCATTCTCGCATTCCGCCCCCCCCCTCCCTTCCCCCCCCCGGACAGGTAGTGTGTGGAGTAAAGAACAGTAGTCTATGAGTCTTCTGATCTGACTAACAACTTAACCGCGTGAGGAATACAACCATGAGGAAAATATCACCATCCAATTTTATCTACATTAGACCGTGCTTCCTGACGCGTGTGAACTTGATCGCCTCTTCCCTTTATGGACCTCAAGTTGTTTGTGTAAGTCAGGATAAAAGGAAGAATGCTATTATCGTATTTCATTACATCTCGCCATTCTTCCTTGCAGGCTGTCAGAATCGCGTCACGGTCCCGAAAAGTCTTAGCACTACATGATAAAAGGACCGTGCAGGAGATCCGGGTGTAGGAGCGGCCTGGTGTCTTGCGAATACGGTTGCCTCGTATCAAAACGAAACATTGAAGCGAAAGGCGCGATATTGGATCTAGAAGCTGTCCGAATCAAGTTTTCTGTAAAAATTTTTCTGCGAGCATACCTTGCACCCCCCTCCCGCATCCCCGCTCCGCCGTAGACCTAGTATACGAACATTATCATGCGAGTTACGGTTTTCACGAGTACCCTCCACCCGTTGTCTTGCACAGGAATTTTGATACTGTTGTTTGCATCTCTAGTTGTCTATGTAATCCTTGTGTGGTTGACCGTTAGCGTATCTTCACTTCACTTATACGGCACGACCGCCTCTGTAAGGGTTCTTTCTCTCCACTTTTAGACAATTTCCTCACATCAATCGTGTTTTCTAAGTCTGCCTGATAGGAATTCTATCTTTAACTGACAAAGCTAGTCTGGCAGAAGCAATGGCGGACATCTAAACTTTCTTCTGTATCCAGTGTGGCTGAATCTGTAGCGTTCGTAGCCTCCTCCTCAGTTTAGACTACATAGCGTCGCCCATCTTGAATATGTGATTGCAGAGGGCTGAGGAGAAGACCCTCGTTATGTGCGGACCCCATAGACACAAGAGCCCCCAGTACAAGGGTAAGAGTCTTTCTTGTATGCAGCAACAAAATTATAGACATAACGCAACTGCGATCTCTGCCCCTCTCGTTTCGGATAATGAAACAGCTTATGCAGGAGACCTTGCAGGTCTCTCCTATAAGGATTACTAACTTGTTGTGCAAGCGTAAGTTCTCTGGTTATCTAGGAGAGTCTACAGGCGGCTCTCTGTGGAATTTATCAGCAGTACAAATAAAACTATTAATACTCCCTGGTCAAAGTTTTCTACTGATGCAGAACTCCAGGAGGGCTCCCAGGGACTAAGCCTGGGCATTCCCGGGCAATTTAGATGAAGCAGCCCCTCTTTTCTCACATCCAGGCCTCAGGAGAAAGGCAGAGTCTCACAGATAGTGGCTATAGGGGGCCCCTTCTCAGCCTCCTTCACTGCCCACTTGTCTATCTATAAGCAGCAGGGGGGTCACTGGGTTGGTGAAGAGTCACAGGGATGTCTGCTAATTTCTCCCGTCCCGAACTCCTCACCGGATCTCAATGCAGGGCACCAGGATAATACGTCCGTCCTCTCTCTGCTGCTCTCCCTGCTCCAGCATAGGAGCGCACCTCTCTGACTGTTTGCAGCAGCAAACACTCGGTCCACTAGCTGATATTTCGCGGGTCCCAACAGGCGTTTGGGTCCTCAGTGATACTCATCGTCCTCCGGTAGCGACATTACAGGGGATCAGGTCATGGAATCATGGATGTAGCAGAGATCAGATAGCAGAGCTCTCACTTCATGCGACTCACAGCAGCCGGCAGACACGCCCCCACAATAATCCATAATTCTTTGATATTGCGCCATGTTCTAAGAGTTTTGGAAAGTGATTTTTTTTTAAAATTCTGTTTATTTTGAACCGTTCACTTCTTTCTGACTACAGTTTTCCCGCCCTAATAAAAAGTCGATTTTTTCGGGATCATACTCCTGCTGCACGGAGCGTAAGTCGCCAGAGATTTGTGGTAGCGATCTTCCTATCTGCTTCCTGCGCATGTTCCGATCCTGCTTCACTCGCCTCTTGCCGAGTCATTTATACCAAAATATAAACCAGGTCCTGACTGTCGGAGCTGCCTGAGAGCGCATACCGACTCGCCATCGTACAATGCCTCGTAGTATACCATGCGCGCCGCGTCTCATGCCCCGGATGCCCAACCCCGCGCCCACACTGTCCCACTGCCCGCCCCTAACAACGGGCGCATGCTGAAAGTGGCGATGAACGCTGAGCGCCTAACACTCATCCCCGCTTCCAGACAGAAACAGATTCGAGGCTGGAGGCGCAGAATACGCCAAAAACAGCGTAAAGCCGATCATACATGTCCCCTATACATGTATATATTAAAATACAGCATATATCATTGGTGGCCAAAAGTCTATTTGGCACCCCTGAAAATCTGTCAGATAATACACAAGTATCTTCCTGAAAATGATTGCAATCACAAATTCTTTGGTATTAATATATTCATCTTATTTTGACTTGCAATGAAAAAACACAAAAGAGAATGAAACAAAATCAAATCATTGTCATTTCAAAAAAAACCCCAAAAAGGGGGCTGGAAAAAAATATTGGGACCCCCAGCCTAAACTTGGTTCACAACCTTTAGCCAAATAATGCAATAACCCCTTCAAAAGTAACCAAATGAGTTTTTTCATGCTCTCTGGAATTTTTAACCCTTCTCTTTGGAAAAAATGTCCAAGTTGAGATTAAAGGGTTGATTTTCCAAACTGCCATTTGGATTCTACAGGTGTTTTATGGGATTCAGGTCGGATCTTGTGGCCCCTTTAGAAGTTCCAGGCTTTCTCCAAACCCTTTTCTAGTGTTTTTAATTGTTTTTGGGTCATTGTCCCGTGGAAGACCCCTGACCTCTGAGGGAGACCAGCTTTCTCACACTGGGCCCCATATTATGCTGCAAAATTTGTTGGTAGTCTTCAGACTTCATAATGCCCTGCACACGGTCAAGCAGTCCAGTCCCAGAGGCAACAAAGCAACCCCAAAACATCAGGGAACCTCCGCCAGTTTGACTGTAGGCCCGGGGTTTTTTTCTTTAAAATGCCTCTTTTTTTTCCTGTAAACTCTAGTTGATGCCTTTTCCCAAAAACTCTACTTTTGTCTCATCTGACCAGAGAACATTCTTCCAAAACGTTTAGGCTTTTTCAGGTAAGTTTGGGCAAACTCCAGCCTGGTTTTTTTTATGTCTGGGTAAGAAGTGGGATCTTCCTGGGTATCCTACCATACAGTCCCTTTTCATTCAGACGCTGACGGATAGTACGGGTTGACATTGTTGTACCCTCGGACTGCAGGGCAGCTGGAACTGTTTTGGATGTTACTCGGGTTCTTTTTTCCACCATCCGCACAATCTTGCGTTGAAATCTCTCGTCAATTTTTCTTCCGTCCACATCTAGGGAGGTTAGCCACAGTGCCATGGGTTTTAAACTTCTTGATAACACTGCGCACGCAAGACACAGGAACATGCAGGTCTTTGGAGATGGACTTGTAGCCTTGAGATTGCTCATGCTTCCTCACAATTTGGATTCTCAAGTTCTCAGACAGTTCTTTGGTCTTCTTTCTTTTCTCCATGCTCAATGTGTCCACACAAGGACACAGGACATAGGTTGAGTCAACTTTAATCCATGTCAACTGCTGCAAGTGTGATTTATTATTGCCAACACCGGTTAGGTGCCACTGGTAAGTTACAGGTGCTGTGAATTACTCAAATTAGAGAAGCATCACATGATTTTTCAAACAGTGCCAATACTTTTGTCCACCCCCCTTTTTTATGTTCGGTGTGGAATTATATCCAATTTGGCTTTATGACAATTCTTTTTGTGGTTTTCCATTGAAGACAAATTAAATGAAGATAATAATACCAAAAAATTTGTGACTGCAACCATTTTCCGGAAGAAACTGATTATTATCTGACAGAATTGCCGGGGTGACAATACTTTTGGCCACCATTATATATATATATATATATATATATATATATATATATATATACATATATATAATACATATATATATAATATATATATATATATATATATTTATATATATATATATATATATATATATATATTTATATATAAAAATAAAAAAATCCACGCCACTCCAAAGTAGATTCAAGCAATAAGGTAGTTTATTCCTCCATGCTCAAGAGAACGGCGTTTCAGCTCCTCACAGAGTCTTTGTCAAGCCTGAGGGAGCTGAAACGTCATTCTCTTGAGCAGGGAGGAGTAAACTACCTTATTGCTTGAATCTACTTTGGAGTGCCGTGTTTTTTTTCAATTTTGTATTTTGGAACTTCTTGTATCAGAAGCTATTGCTGCTGGCACCCTCCTTCTATTTTTTCGAGTTGTCTTTTGTAGTGCTGCTATTTTCTTATTTTATATATATATATATATATATATATATATATACATATATATACAGTGTACAGTATTGTATTATATCTTTTCATGGGGCAACACTAAAGATATAACACCTTTATACTGTGTAAAGTAGTCAGCTTGTATAACACTGTAAATTTGGTGTGATCTCGAAATAACTCAACACGGCCATCAATGTCTAAACCACTTGCAACAAAAGTGAGTGCACTCCTAATTGAGAATGGACCATTTGTGTCCAAAGTGTCAATATTTTGTGTAGCCACCTTTATTTTTCAGCACTGCCTTAACTCTCTTGGGCATGGAGTTCACTAGGCCTTCACAGATTGTCACTGGAATCATCTTGCAATCCTCCATGACAGCATATTGAATACCTTGCACTCTTTCACCTTCCGTTTGAGGACGCCCCACAGATGCTCAATAGGTTTTACATCGGATGACATGCTTGGCCAGTCCAGCACCTGTACCCTCATTTTATTTAGCAAGGCAGTGGTCATCTTGGAGATATGTTTGAGGTCATTATTACTAGAAGAGGTTTTCTTCTGGGACAACAGCCATGTAGACAAATTTGATGCAGTGGGTGGCGTATTGTCTAAGCACTGACAGGCTGACACCCACCCTTTTAACCTCTACAGCAATGCTGGCAGCACTCATAAAGTCTATGGTGAAAAAACAATCTCTGCATATGACGCTGAGCATGTGCACTCAACTTCATTTGTTGAGGCGAGGCCTGTTCTGAGTGGAATCTGCCTTGTGAAATTGCTGTATGGTCTTGGCCATTGTGTTGCAGTTCAGTTTCAGGGTGTTGGCAATTTTCTTATAGCCTGGGCCATCTTTATGTAGAGCAACAATTCTTTTCTCAGATCCTCAGACAGTTATTTGCCATGAGGTGCCATGCTGAACTTCTAATGATCAGTACGAGAGAATGTGAGAGCGATAACACCATTGACACATCTTGTAACACTAACGAATCATATGACACTGTGGAGGGAAATGGCAAATTGGGCAAAATTTTCACTTAGGGGTGTACAAAAATGTGAGAGGTGTTTGAGATACCGTATATATATATATATATATATATATATATATATATATATATATAATTTATATATGTATATATATGTATATTATATATTCATTATATATGTGTGTATATATACATTTATATATATGTATATATATATTCATTTATATATGGGTTATATATATATATATTATATATATATATATATATATATATATATATGTATATATATATGAAAAACACCTTGTATAAGTATCTGCCCTAATAAGTAATTGAGATAATTGCTGGATTGTTTGATACTTTTATGCATATTTTTCATGCTAATATATGCAGGCTCTTGTCTTGCATCTTAAATGTGTATCTATTGTTAAGAAATCCAGAGCTATTTAAAGTAATGCAATGGACTTGAAGTGTCAGATATTTTCAATTATAATACAGTTTTGGTCTAATTAGGCTTATGTCACTTAAATAATAATGACTTATTAGTATAAAAGGAGCTGGAATATTGATTAATTATAACACACATATGCATATTAGAAATGACAGTACCTGTAGAGACTCTTAATTTGAAAGACAAATTTAATAAAATGTGCTGAAAGGGGGCAGCCACGTAGTTAATTGAAAATATCAAGTATTTGGTGGTAAACTGGATAGAATCTAAATGTGTGAAGAAGAATCACAGTTCATTTTTCAGAAATGTTATGCAAAACAATGTACATGAAATATGCAAAACAGATATTTTGTGGTTTCTGGTATGTGCATATGTGTATAGATGTTCATAAAATAGATATTTATACATAAATATACAATATAGCTAAAATAATGTGAATGGTTCATTTAAATCTTAAATTGAGTTTAGTTGTTTCAGTCCCACCCGCTGCATAATATCAAGCAGACAGACATGCAGCCGTCATAGGCAAACATTAGTAGTAGGATGGGTCATACTGAAAGGCTCGTTGACTTTGAACATGGGGCTGATATAGCATGTGAGTTCTGCCGCATTTCTGTTCATAAAATTGTGAATGCTATTATTGTGAAGTGGAGACATCTAGGTGTAACAGCAGCTCAATCATAAAGCACAAGTCTAGAGAAACTTATAGATAGAGGTCACAGAGTGCTTGTAAAAATAGTTTATTATTTCTTGCTTCACTCACCAAGTTTCAAACTGCCTAAAGAAGTGACATCAGTTTAAGAACTTTGTTAGGAGATCTTAGATTCTTCGGAAATTTGTTTTTGTATAGCCTTCTGAGTTATTAAATTCAGTGTGCTTTTTGAAGACACATGCTTAGTGAAATAATGTTCACCATTTTTTTTTCACCTCTTTTTTATTCAAGGGTCAACCTCTGGGATTCTAGAGAATTGCAACACAAATTGCAAGCTAGAGTGGACTGGTGCAGAGAA
Organism: Phyllomedusa bahiana; assembly: GCA_025379985.1. Lineage (NCBI taxonomy): Eukaryota > Metazoa > Chordata > Amphibia > Anura > Hylidae > Phyllomedusa > Phyllomedusa bahiana. The sequence continues at coordinate 37,680 of JAODAL010013846.1, forward strand.
AAACATGTTCTTTACAATTGGGTTCCAGTGGTTAGACCCAGGGTCGGACTGGGACTGAAAAGCAGCCCTGGCACAAAACGTCCACCAGTCCACATATAATATCCACTTCCAAATTTTCCCTTGCTCATGCGCCTCACCACTTTCTAAAATAAACATTACTAACACAAGCAAAAAAGTAAAAAAAGTGCATAGAAACCCCTAATCATAGACTCAGGGACAGGGTGGCACTCAGTTTTACAATCAGGGACAAGTGTAAGTTGTCACTATACAAATGTCAATATAGCCTGCAATACCGCCATGTGGAGATCAGAGAGTGGTCAGACACCAGCTCAGGTCACCATCAAATGATTGGGAATACAGTACTGATCCACCACAAAGAAGCAAAATAACACCTGACATCCAGTGACTCACAGCTGACGGCTTCTCTGATGAGTCGTTCTTTTTGCCTTTTCTTCTCCATTTGGTCCAGAGCGCCATGGTGACATCTTCTAGCCATGATTCATCTCTTTAGAATTTGCCAAACAAATATCTTAGAATCCTTGATTTTCCACCACTATCCTATCTCTCCCTTCACTACTTCTGTACAATGTGCCCTAGGGGTGATAGGTGAGGGTGGAGGATTATGGGCTGATAGGTGGAAGATGTATTTTCTGCTGGCTCTAGGCCTCATAACAAAGTGGGAGGGTAGGAAAAGAAGAGGTGATATGGGCTACAGCATACAAGCACAATAACCCAGGGGTACTGGGCAGAGCCGAGTTACCATCTGAAGCAGACCCTCTAATGTGATGGTCCACTTCTGGGACAGCTACTGGCTAATATTTGTAGGATGGGATGGGACCAGTATCCATGGACCTCCTCATCCTGATAGTATCAGGCTGCTGCTGTCAGTTTTACTTCTGCTGGTTATGAAAAAAGAGGGGGACCCCATGTAGCTGTTTTCTTTCAAATATTTATTGATGATTTGCAATAAATAAATAAGATTTATTCCACCCCATTTTCAGAGAAAACTGATACTGATACTGTTCCCTTCTTATCCTAAAAATAACCAGACCGCAGCAGCCACAGAAGCCTCACCTTAGAGGGTCCGCTTCTGATGGTAACCTGGCTCATCTCAGTACCCCCGATGCATTGTGTACTAGAGTAACTGGTAAAAACATGACTGGCTGACATCAAGCCCCAGTGCTATTAATAGAGATGCGCCTGTCAGACACCTCTTGTCATGGTGCACTCTTCGGCCTCTGTCATGGACCGTGAACATGCCCGGCCTGTCATGTCCCCATTACCTCTGTGGCAGTCTCCGCTGTCTCTGCTGCGCTGTACTCATCTGTCTTGGCTCCTGTCCCTATTGCTGCGCCGCCAGCAGTGTCCGTTGGCAGATATGACTGCGATCCTTTCTTCGGCTCCTTGGAGTCCCCCATGCGAGTACGTGTGCCTCTTAGGGCGCACGTGGCACTGTCTGAAGATTTAAAGGGACAGTGTCCAAATTTCCTGCTCTGTGGCCTGTGACCCCTGGCTACTTAAGTAACTTCCTGCCCTTGTTTCAGTGTCAGTTCGTTGTTGTGTTGTTCTCTTGCATAGAGCTTGACTCTATCCATTACCTGTTGTTCCTGTCGCTGCACCAGTCTGTTATATTTGCTGTTCCTGCTACTGTACCAAGTCTGCTTATTGCCTGAGACTTCATTATCAGTCTAAGGCTATACCTGTTGTGACCTGTCACTGCTACCAGTGTCTGATGTCCGATGTCCTGCACTTCAGCTACCACCGCGAGTTATACCACCTATGCTTGCAGTGGCCCAGAGGATTCATATAACTGGTGTTCCACCCCTGTGAAGAATTATCAGACTCCTGTTAGTAATAGTTACAGTACAAACTGACTAACAATTATGGATCCTGCCGAAGTGACACTGTCTGACATTGTAGCTGTTATCAGCGTTATGGTGTGCACCTGGAACAATTCTCCTAGAAGCTACAAACCATTGCCACCCGTCTGGATGAAGTTGTGTCTGCACTGACACCTGCACCTGCTCCGCTACCTGCTGTAGCTCTGTCCCTCACTGCCATGACCAGTCCCAGTCTGCACCTGCCTCTGCCTACCCGTTACTTCAGAGACCTCCATACATGTCACGGATTCCTCAAGCAATGTACCATCTATTTTGAGGTCCTGACTCACTAGTTCCCATCTGACTGAGCCAAGGTGGCTTTCATCATTAGCCTGCTGTCAGGTGAAGTCTTTATCCTGGACCTCACCTCTCTGGGAGAGAGGGGATCCGCTGACAGGGGACCTCCAAGAATTCCTGAGCGCCTTTTGAAAATCTTCAAGCAACCTGGCACAATACTTCCGCTGCATCATCTTTGCTCTCTTTCCGTCAATGCAGCTCTACCATGGGTCATTATGCCATCCAGTTCTGGACGTTGGCCTCAGAACGTGCGTGGAGCAATGAGGCCCTCTTAGCTGCCTTCTGTGGGGGCCTCGATGGATACATGAAGGAGGAGCTGGCGGGTCGTGACTTACCTACCACCCTGGACAACCTCATCGCTCCGGCTACCTGGTTTGGCATCCACTTTGCGGAGAGAAGACTTGAGCTTTGCCAGCAGCCAGTGTCCTCCCAACCTTGCGAGCCTCTATGCCTTTTACCAGAATTTCCTAGCCTCCCTCGGCACCCATCTCGGCACCCAGATGAAGCTATGCAGGTGGATCGTATTCATCTCACTCCAGAGGAACGTACTCGCCAACACAGCTTAAACCTGTGTCTCTACTGTGGTGGTGCCCGACACTTCCTGAAGAGCTGCCAAGTTCTCCCGGCTGTGCCCTGGAAACCCAAGTGCCAAGGTTTCGTTGGTGAAGTGACCCTGAATGATGCTGCTTCTGCTCCTCGTTTGACCAGTCCTGTCACTCTCCATTATGCTTCTGGTGCTAGGTCCCAAGTTCCTGCTCTGCTGGACTCCGGAACTTCATTCACCCGTCTCTACTGGAGAAATTCTGCTTGCCTATCTCCTGGCTAGAGAAACTGCTGCGTTTTCCCCCTATCAACAGGGAGATTCTGAAAGAGCCTATCCAGTTCCACACAAAACTTCTGTCTCTGAAAGTCGGAAGTTCCCACCAGGAAGAAATCCCGTTCTACATCCTGCCTAGTACGTCTGTTTCAGTCCAGCTTAGTCTTCCATGGTTCTAACGTCATGGTCCGTTCTTGGATTGGAAAATGTGTGAAGTTATTCAATGGGGCAATCTTTGCCATTCTCGCTGCCTCAAACCTGCCCATCGGGTGCAATCCCACCCATCTGTTTCTGCTGTTTTACCAGTGGAGGAACCTCAAGCACAAGAAGAGCCTGTGGTCTGTCAAGACATCTCTGAATGCCACTTACCTCTCCCCCTGCATACCTTTTCTGCTGTTTTTGCTCCCCAGGTCCAAGAAGTTATCTGAGACTTACTGGACATCTCATCTGAAGCCCCTGTAAAGGACTGCAGACGTGCCCGTGCCTGTAATGTCCCCGGTACCTCTGCAGCAGTCTCTGCTGCGCTATACTCACCTGTCCCGGTTCCTGTCCCTGTTGTGGCTCTGTGATCCTTCCTCCAGCTATCTGGTGCCCCGTGTGCACATGTGTGCCCCTCTAGTGTGCGCAGCACTGTCTGAACATTTAAAGGGACAATGTCCCAATTTCCTGCTCCATGACCTGTGACCCCTAAATAGTTAAGGAACTTCCTGCCCTTGCTTCAGCGCCAGTTCATTGTTGTGTTGTTCTCTTCCATAGAGCTTGACTCCTGTCTGCTGTGCTCCTGCTGCATTAGCTGCGTTAATTCTGTGTTAAAATTCAGTCTATCCATTACCTGTTGTTCCTGCCGCTGCACCAATTTGTTACATTTGCTGTTCCTGCTGCTGTATCAAGTCTGCTACCTGCCTGAGACTTCGTTCTGTCATGTACTTTGGCTGCCACCACGAATTATACCATCTATGCTCGCGGTGGCCCAGAGGATCCACATAACCGCCATTCCAACCCTGTGGAACATGAAGAATGGCTGACTCCCATTGGTAACCATTACACCTCTATTACGAACACTGAAAGAAAGTGATAAAACACACAAAAAAATGCTTTATTTAAATAAACACACCCCAGCAACATCCCCCACTGGCCATTTTATTAAAGAAAATGATCCAATGCTGGTCCGTAGTAGTCCAACGAATCCGTTGTAGCTCAAATGTCTGTATAGTCCAAAGCGGAAACCTGCAAAAATATAGAAGTAGTACCTGGCCTTTGTCTGAACAAGAGGGAACCTAAGCACTGAAAGTGCCTATGGCAGTATGAATTCTCAGTAGGGCCACCCATATTAGGTAGGAATGTCCTTTATAAGGTAGGGAAACACTGTATTGGGTACCTAGGTGGGCAACCCACCTTATTAGATATCTAGGTTAGCCACCAGTACGACCATTGTCAGCTAGTTATATAGGCAGGCAGGGAAGTTACCTGGTAGGTATGTAGGCAAAAAAGACCCAAGGAAGGTAGGTAGGCAGGCAAGAAAGGTCCCACATGGGTAGGTAGGCAGGCAAGGCTATAGTAAGTTAGGCAGGCTGGCAAGGCCCAAGGGAGGTAGATAAGCAAGAAAGGCCCCAGCTATATATGTAGGCAGGAAGGCAAGGCCCCAGTAAGGTACATAAACAGTCACGGTCCAGGGGAGGTAGGTAGGCAGGCAACGCCCCAGTAAGGTATGTAGACAGGCTGGCGAAGGTCCAAGGGATGTAGGTAGGCAGGCAGGCAAGGCCCCACTTAGATACTTAAGCAGGTTGGCAAGGCCCAAGGGAGGTAGTCAGGAAGGCTGGTAAAGCCCAAGGGAGGTAGGTAGCCATGTAAGGCCCAATAGAGGTAGGTAGGTAGGTAGGTAGGTAAGGCCTAAGGGAGGTAAATAGACAGCTAGGGCCCAAGGGAGGTGGGTAAGCAGAAAAGTAAGGTCCAAGGGAGGTAGACAGGCAGGCTGGCAAGGCCACAATAGTAAGGTAAAAAACCACTTACCACACTTTGTCATGAAGAGAACCTGCAGAAGCTGGAATCTTCTTTTGTAGGCAGAAAGCTAATGTGCTCCAAGCTGCCTGGCCCTGCCTCTCCAGTCATCGATTCCCACCCACTACAAGCAAGGCATCCATCGCTCTTCAGTGAGTGGAAATTGATAATTGGGGAGGCCAACCCAGGCAGTCAAATGCTCTATTGTGTTTTGTACTGAGCTGCCTTGCCTCTGCCCCCATATGCTCGCTGTACCTCATCAAAGTGAAATATTGTTGTCACACTGTGAGCAACGGCCACTGGGATAGGCATCTCAGAGTGATGTTGGTACTGTCTGCTGTTCCTGCTGCCAGTGCTAGCCCATGTTAGACACAGAGTTTGGAACCTTAAGGGCCCCCACATATTTAAATAAGGTAAGAGCAGCGCCAGCTGACTGTATAAAAAAAATATTTTCAGGAAGTGGATTAGGTAGCCTAGGTGTGCCCAAGTCGGGCAGATTCCTAGTCCAGGCTTGGTTAGACCCCAGCAGACCCGTAAGTGATAGCATGTTCTTACTGCCTAGTGTGTTTAGCCTTGACATAGTTATAAATGTAATAAACATTTCTTAGTTCTTCAGTCTTAAATTAAATAGTTCAAAATTTCGAACAGAGGAATTATGATTATCAAAAGTATTAGTCCACCTATTCTCTTATTGGTTGTTTTTTGTCCCTTCAATTTCATATCATTTATAATTGTCACGGGCAACGGTAGTGGATCCTCTAGACCACCGCAAGCGATGGTGTAAGCCATGCCAGGGAGCGGAATCTAAGTAGGTCCCGGTTTTCACCTGAGCCCGCCACAAAGCGGGATGGACTTGCTGCGGCGGGAGTCTACCAGGTCGCTTCCACTGACATGACTTGCTTGCGGAGGCAGCCGAGGTGTAGCGAGGTACAAAATCGTAAGGCAGACTCGTAGTCGAGGACAGGCAGGAAGGTCAGGACAGGCGGGAAGGTTCGTAGTCGAGGACAAGCAGGAAGGTCAGGGCAGGCGGCAAGATTCGTGGTCGATTGACGGAGGCAAATGGTATGGTACACGGTAATCAGAACAAGACTTGAGGAATGCTTTCTCAGTAGGCTAATGGCACTAAAGATCCGGCGCTGGGCACAGGAAGGGGCAGGCTTTAAATAGGGGCTGCGACCGGCAATGGAATTTACCGGTGCGCTGGCCCTTTAAATTTAACAGTGCTGGCGCGCGAGCGCCCGAGGAGGCGGGGAAGCGCACGCCGGGAAGCAGAGACACAGTCTGGAGCGTGGCTGGGTAAGGTGGAGCGAGTTCGCCAGCGGCCCAACATGTGGGTCGCGGCGCCACTCGCACGCGGGGCACGGATGCGACCGCGACCCGGAGGGGGGGTCGCGGGGCAGCTGTGATAGTACCCCCCCTTGGACCCCTCCCTCTTTCTGTCTTGGAGGAATTTGCAGACCAGGGTGCGATCCAGAATGTTGTCCTCTGGCTCCAAGGGCCTTTCTTCGGGCCCGAACCTCTTCCAGTCAATGAGGAAATGTCGCTTCCGCCTGATCGTTTTCATGGCCAAGATTTATTTTATGGTGAAGATGTTCATGGCATCAGCCTCAGGAGAAGGAGGACCAACTTTCCGGGAGAAACAATTCAGGATAACTGGCTTCAGGAGAGAGACGTGGAAGGAGTTCGGGACCAGCATCGTGGGGGGAAGGCGGAGGGATCATGCGTTTCATCACCTCGAACGGTTCCAGGAAGCGGGGACCCAGTTTGTAGTCGGGGATCTTGAGATGGATGTATCTCGCAGACAACCATACTTTATCTCCAGGAGAGAAGATAGGCGGGGGTCTTCTCTTTTTGTCTGCTTGCTTCTTACTGCGGGCAGACACCCGTTGCAGAGACTGGCGTGTCTGATCCCAGATGGCAGTTAAGTTCTGGACCAAATCTTCCATGGCGGGACCTCAGACGGCACATAGAGGGGGAGTGGTGGGCGTGGATGTCGCCCGTAGACAATGAAGAAGGGGGCGGTACCGGCAGACTCAGAGTCTAACGAATTGTATGAAAATTCTGCCCAAAGTAACAGATTGGCCCAGTCGTCCTGACAAGCAGAAACAAAGTGCCGCAGATAGATGCCCAGTATCTGGTTAACCCTCTCCACCTGCCCGTTGGTCTGAGGGTGATAGGCCGAAGAGAAATCCAATTTTACTTGTAGCTGGTTACAGAGGGAGCGCCAGAACCTAGAAACAAATTGGACCCCCCGGTCAGAGACTATATGGCGGGGCAGCCCATGTAGCCGAAAAATATGTTGAAAAAATATGCTGGCCACACGAAGAGCAGAGGGTAGACCTGGTAGAGGGACAAAATGGGACATCTTGGAAAAGCGATCCGTGACTACACAGATCACAGTATTACCGGAGGAAGGCAGGTGGTCAGTTACAAAGTCCATGGCCACGTGGGTCCAAGGACCATCGGGAATAGGCCGTGGCTGCAGCAGACCTGCTGGCTTGAGATGGGAAGACTTGTTGCGGGCACAAGAAATGCACGACTCCACGAATTCACGAACGTCTTTGGCCAGACTGGGCCACCAATAAAAACGGGAGATGAGAGAGCAAGATTTCTTCACTCCCGGGTGTCCAGCCACTCGAGAGCAATGTCCCCAATACAGTATTTTCTTCCGTAGAGCCAGGCACACATAAGTCTTGCTCGGAGGGATGCGTTGCAACTCTATGGGCGCAGCAGAGATTAGCCTTTCGGGAGGGATGATATGCCGTGGTGCTGGTTCGTCTCCTACCACGTCAGAGGCACGGTAGAGGGCATCGGCCTTGACGTTTTTCTCTGCAGGGCGAAAATGAATCAGAAAATTGAACCGGGGAAAGAATAAGGAACATCGAGCCTGGCGCGGGTTTTGATGCTGGGCCGTCTGGAGATAGAGGAGGTTCTTGTGGTCGGTGTAAATATTGACCGGGTGTTGAGCCCCCTCCAGGAGATAGCGCCATTCCTCTAGGGCTAGCTTGATGGCCAGTAATTCCCGGTCTCTGATAGCGTAATTTCTCTCAGCAGAGAAAAAGGTTTTTGTGAAAAAAACACATGTGAGGGTCTTGCCTTTGGGACCCTTTTGAGTAAGTAAAGCTCCGGCTCCCACCGAGGAGGCATCGACTTCCAAGAAGAAGGGTTTTTCTGTGTCCGGCCGGATGAGTACCAGGGCAGAGTCGAATGCAGACTTCAGCTTGAGGAAAGCTTCTTCTGTAGCTGGTGGCCATAACCTCGGATTACTACCCTTTTTGGTTAAATCCATTATAGGAGACACCAGTGAGGATAAATGTGGCACAAACTGTCTATAATAGTTGGCGAAGCCCAGGAATCTTTGTATGTCTCGCAGGCCCACAGGTCTTGGCCACTGCAGGACAGCAGACAATTTGGCAGGATCCATCTGCAGACCCTTGTCCGAAATAATGTAGCCAAGAAATGGGAGGCTTTCTGGTGAAATAGACATTTTTCGAGCTTGGCATAGAGGCGGTTAGCCCTCAAATGCCGGAGGACCCGTCGTACATGGATTATGTGGGACTCAGGATTGGGGGAGAAAATTAGAATATCGTTCAGATAGACAACGACACAGGAATACAGGAGGTCCCGGAATATGTCGTTGACGAACTCCTGGAAAACTGCTGGAGCGTTGCAGAGACCAAAGGGCATCGCTAGGTACTCAAAGTGGCCATCGCGGGTGTTAAAAGCCATCTTCCATTCGTCCCCCTCTCGTATACGAATGAGATTGTAAGCTCCCCGCAGATCCAATTTAGAAAATATCCTGGCTCCCTGAAGCTGGTCGAAGAGCTAAGTAATCAAAGGCAGAGGATACCGGTTCTTAATGGTAATCTTGTTGAGCCCACGGTAATCGATGCATGGCCGTAGAGAGACGTCTTTCTTCTCTACGAAGAAGAATCCAGCCCCGGCAGGGGAGGAGGACTTCCGAATAAATCCCTTCTGGAGATTTTTTTAAATGTAGGCCGACATAGCCTGCATCTCGGGTACTGACAGCGGGTAAACTCGGCCCCTAGGCGGAGAGGTTTCGGGCAGCAGATCAATCTGGCAGTCATAAGGGCGATGCGGAGGTAGAGTCTCAGCTTGCTTCTCGGAGAACACATCTGCAAATTCCTGGTATGAAGCAGGAAGGCCTGCCAAAGATGTGGGTGTTATCGAAGAAGCGGGAAGCACCTGGCAGGGTGCCACCAAACAGTGAGATCGACATCCTTGCCCCCCAACGTAGGATTTCGCCCATTTCCCAGTTGAGCACAGGGGCGTGCCGCTGCAGCCACGGAAGACCCAGACGGACAGACGAGGAGGACCGAGGGACCACGTAAACCACCAGCTGCCCCTGATGTAGTGCCCCTAGTGCTGTAGTGCTGGGCCTGCTGAGTGATCTGCTGGGATTGCTGCGCCACGATGGTGGTTGGGTCAGGGACGCTAGGCAGGGGCACCTTGGCGGGATCCATGGCCGGATCTTACTGTCACGGGCAATGGTAGTGGATCCTCTGGACCACCGCAAGCGATGCTGTAAGCCACGCCAGGGAGCGGAATCTATGTAGGTCCCGGTTTTCACCAGAGCCCGCCGCAAAGTGGGATGGACTTGCTGCGGCGGGAGTCTACCAGGTCGCTTCCACTGACGTGACTTGCTTGCGGAAGCAGCCGAGGTGTCGCGAGGTACAAAATCGTAAGGCAGGCTCGTAGTTGGGAACAGGCAGGAAGTTCAGGACAGGCGGCAAGGTTCGTGGTCGAGGACAAGCAGGAAGGTCAGGGCAGGCAGCAAGATTCGTGGTCGATTGACGGAGGCAAATGGTATGGTACACGGTAATCAGAACAAGACTTCAGGAATGCTTTCTCAGTAGGCTAATGGCACTAAAGATCCGGCGCTGGGCACAGGAAGAGGCAGGCTTTAAATAGGGGCTGCGACCAGCAATGGAATTTACCGGTGCACTGGCCCTTTAAATTTAATGGTGTCGACACGTGCGCGCCCTAGGAGGCGGGGACGCGCGCGCTGGGAAACAGAGACACAGTCAGGAGCGTGGCTGGGTAAGCTGGAGCGGGTGCAACCGCGGCCCGACATGTGGGTCGCGGCGCCACTCGCCCGTGGGGCAAGAATGCGCCTGCGGCCCGAGGGGAGGTGGCGGGGGCAGCTGTGACAATCATACACATTTGTTTACATATGTATGGTGACTGACATGATTACTCTAGCATTCCATTACTTAACTCTCCTAGATTCTTTAGCCAGTTCCGACAATAAACAACTTGTTTTCCTAGCATTTAATAATTAAAACAATGGATGGATGTTTTTTCTCATCTTTATTAAATACTTTAATAATGACTGTTTGATTTTCCAGGTGATATGCTAAAAATAATTATTGGACATGGAAAACAAAGATAATGTAAAGGTTACTGCTTATGTATTAAAGGTATGTACAGTATATAAGAAGTAACCACTTGTATTGTATTATTATTTCATATTTCTTATTACAATTTTGAATTGCAATTTGTTAGTTTAATCAAATTCAATAAAAAAAATATGAAGTAATGATGATGATGTCAATGTTACCACACCTCTAAACCAACTTGTAAAAAAAACTTCTAATTGTTCAATAAAATAAAGAACTCTGCTTCTGAAATCAACCTGTTGTCAGCTGCAAATCTTTCCTGACATATGTGCATATGTCCATTCTTCTATTAATTTGGATACCAGACAACGAGGACTAGGTCATGGGTTTATAGTGGCAACAAAATGGCATCCCTGGATGGGCACAGGCTGGTAGACTGTACCGAAAATGACCAAAGAATGAACATGTTCTAGGTTTTTTTATGGCAAAAAAATGACCGCTGAAAATACGCATTGTTTGAACTACAACACGTATTTTCTATTGAGGTAAATTGGAAAGGTTTACTTTCAGTTTTAGACGAGTATACTCGTTGTGTGGACAGAGCCTAAGAACCACAATTTTATTCCATCCGTCTCAAGATGGATAATTAATCTATTACCTTAGTTTATATGTTGCACTTGGTCAAATTCAACTGAAGGCCAAAGTTTGTAACTGCTAGGAGTGATTATATGGAAGACTAAAATTATTTGACTCTTAAGGGGGATGCTTTAGAAGAACTGAAGTTAAAGACACCTTTAAATTGTGGCTAAACCTAAAAAAACTCAAGAATGTTAAAGAAACCTGTCAATGAATGTGATTTCAGTGACTTTCACTTTTTTTTAATTTTTTACAGTTTTCTTAATAATTCCCTTTAGGCTTTTTACAGTACATCTGTGTTGCCGAATACCTTTTCACAAGTTTTTTTCCTTTGCAATATGTTGATTTATGAATGTTCATTAATTATGAATAAATGTTTAATTCCAAAATGAAAACCATCTTTACTAGTGTTTAGTCCAAAATTGAACTTCTGAAATAGCCCTTTCACTATCTCTAAAATATTTAGGTGTCCTTTTTTTTATATGTTTATAAAACATTAAGCTCTTTTTTCCTTTTATGATAACTAGAGTAACCCCCACCTACCCACTAATGCATTATGCATTTGTTTATTTTCTTTTGAACTTCACAATAGAGGTGGTCTAAATATAAAAAAAAAATACAGGTCTGATATAATTTATTTTGTTCCAAATTTTGTATTGTAAATGGTCCCCTGAGAAGTGGTAGGAGAATATGAGGTGATCAAGAAAAACATAAGGCTTTATTGTAGCCTAAACAGGGATAGTATTCACTTGCACCTCAGCAAATTATTTCTTTTCTCCCCTTATCTCCATGACAGGACTAGTGTTGATCGAACTGTTCTAGAAAAGTTAAGGTCTAGTAGAACTCAAATTTTTAGAACTTGAATCGAACTGAACATTTTACTGTTAATTCGAGTTCAGTTCTAGTTCTAGTTTGACATACCATTTTCAGTTTCGTTTTCACCGGCGTTCTGCACTTTTAGTGGCAATACAATCACTTTTATACACTTTTTGCAGTCATCCAAAAGTGTCAAAAATGTCATCACTGAGGTGTAGGGCTCTCATTGGCTGCTAAAACCACATGACCACGTTATATATATTTCACTGTATTGCCTTGAGAATGCCATTTTTAGCTCAATCGCTGTACTGTACAGACTGCTCTTAGTTAGTTAGATAGCATTTTCCTCTCCATAGACATCAATAGTTTAGGAGTTTGGTATTGCTTGCTGCTTCTTTCCCACACCCAGAAGCTGTTATTTGGCAACATTTGCAGGTTTACATAATGCCTAACTCTCATATACATGGATATATATTATACAGGGTGCTTGGATTTGCTAAATCATACTAAGTGCCCAAAAGTTCAGTTTTTGAAGTTTTGGGGGTTCAGTAATTGTATTACACACCGTCTCCAAATCTCCTATGTGTGAAAGGGGCTTTTGGGCCCCCTCAAGATGCAGAGCTCCGTAGCAGCTGCTACCGCTGCACCTCCTATAGCTACGCCTCTGCTTGCAAGCTGTCCTCATCTTTTCAGTTAGCAAATGAAAAGAATGAAGTATTTTAGCCTCTCAATTTTTTTCTGTCACTCTTAGAGCCAAATTTTCTTCACTAAGTTGTTCCCCATATCCAGTTTACTGTTATGGGTGGTAATTCCAGCTTCTCCTCACCTGTATAGGTATAAAAATTAACCAGAACATCTACACCCATTGACTTTAATGGGGTTCGAGTTCTAGTTCAAATAGAACCTTGAATCTAAAACACTAAAGTTTGAGGATCTCATAGAACTAGAACTTTTTACTGCTCGCTCATCTCTAGACAGAACCATAGAAGGAGTGAACTTAATAAGTACAGTAATAAAAGCAGGTTAAAAGCTCCTTCTTAGTTCATGTCTACACAGAACTTCTTTTTAGTCATATTTTTATGTGGATTCAGTATTTAGAATCCACAAAAATCCATCTGTAAATCATCCCCATACATCTTAATAGAAAATCCAAGCTGTAGTCTACACAAAACCGACCACAAAATCTGCACCAAGAACCACAGTACGGTGATTATAAAATACCGTCGGATTTCCAATGGCCTGTTACAGTTGCCATGTAGACATAGCCGCATTCTCTATGTACTGTTTTTCCTGTATCTACTAGGAAACTACCATAAGAGAGATGAAGATGATCCAGCAATCAATCTGGGTCTATGTTCTATACTTTAAAACTACAGTACCTGAAGATCACAACAGGATATGATGAACAGAGAAGCAGAAAGGTTGGTTAGAAGATCTTGGAACATGTCCTCAAATCTTAAAAAATAAAATTGCAGGTTCATGTGTGTCTGAATTGACCAGTTGGAGAACTATCTCAAAGGGAACATCTCCACAGACCAGATCCTGTCATCAAGAAATTCTCCAGTAGAGTCAGTATATGATAAAAATCAGCAACTCTAACCAACTCAACAAGATGATCCTTATGGCTAAATATGTGGAAAGAGGATTCTAAATTTAAACATTGTGGTTATTTATTTGAAGTGAACTACATGTTTGGCCACCCAGGAAAAAATAGTAGAGGAGATTTTTGGATAAAAAAAAAGTTTTTCCCAGAGACAAATGTCTTCAAGAAAAAAAAAAAAATTACTCCTTCTAGGAATGAGAAGTATTATAAGGGAAAATAGTAGATGGAGCTATCAAAAAGGGTTGTCTGGTTCTTTTTTCTTTTCATAAGTTTAAACTGCTTCTGTTGTAATGAAATAAAAAAGTACTGACATTGACGGCAGTGGCTCTCTGTCTGCTTTTGACAATGGACTGCAGCAGTCACCGTTCTGATGTCACTGCTTGGAACCAGAACCCAACATATACACAACATGTATACAGGCAACAATTAAAGGGGTTGCCCACTACATAAGACAGTCTAAAAGGCAGCTCCTGGGGCTCCAAAAAAACAAAACAAAACTACACTGCTCTTCATCCGGTCTCCTGTTCCAGCTCTGCCTCTCTTTACCCTTCTGTTTTTATTCTTGTTCTCCTGAAAGGGGATGTCACTGCTATAGCTGCTGTGGTGATATCATGTGCCTCTACTAGAGCTGTTAACTTCCAAACAGATGCACCTCTGCCTGCCGCCTCCACCTAAAAAATATCTCACGCATCCGCCCATTCCGCAACTTTGACACTACAAAAACGGTAGTCCATGCCCTTTTCATCTCCCGCCTAGACTACTGTAACACCATTCTCTGTGGCCTCCTATTCAGCACTCTTGCTCTCCTTCAAACCATCCTCAACTGTGCTGTGCGTCTCATCCACCTCTCTCCTCGCTACTCTTCTGCCTCTCCCCTCTGTCAATCCCTACACTGGCTACCTATTGCCCAGCGAATCCATTTCAAGTTACTAACCATGACCTACAAGCTCTCCATAACCTCTCCCCTCCATACATCTCTGTTCTAATCTCCAGATACCGCCCCTCTTGCAATCTCCGCTCCTCTCATCAGCTCTTCACATAACTGTCTCCAAGACTTCGCTCATGCTTCCCCGATTCTCTGAAACTCATTACCCCAAAACATCAAACTCTCCCCAACTCTTACCAGCTTCAAAAGCAACCTGAAAACCCATCTCCTCAGTTTATAACCTATAATTACCCCACCACTAGTACACCACTCCACAAACATGCCTACTCCAAACCTTTTGTCTCTCCCCTCCATCCTTGTAGATAGTAAGCCTTCGTGGGCAGGGTCCTCTCCACCTTCTGTGTCAGTTGTCATTTATTGTTACCATTGTATTTGTTCAACATTTGTTATGCATGTAACTCCCCTTGAATATACAGTGCCCTGGAATCAATGGCGCTCTAAAATAAATAATGATAATAATAATAATAATAATAATAAAAAAATATAGTACTATAATTGGACAAAGAAGTAAAAACCAAAAGTACACACACAAAAAACAAAACAACTAATGCAAAGTAGCTGTCCTGATTGGTTATCATGTAAAACTTTTACAATCAGAAAAAACAAAAACAGAATGGGAATAAGGAGTGTTTACACATAAATGTTTATTTAGTAAAATGTATAGGTAGTACATACCCTTAAAATATGAAAATAGCCTGATGGTCGGAATAGCCAAGCTGCTGAGTTTACCAAGGTCAATGCAATGTATATGGAATTGTATCATATTGGCCCTGCACATAAGTGGCATGCTGATAAGGAAAAATGACCATGAATTGTGCACAGTCATGAGAATGAATTATTGTGAGAAATGTATAGTTTGCTTCCAGTTTTAATTGACAGCAATGGAAAACAGCCAAATACCTTGAGGAGAGATAGTGTTAATACATTACAAATATATTAGCAGTGCCAGATTTATGTCAAAAGAAATACATACTTTACTAAGAAAGTTTGATATTTGTGACTCTGCACATATGAAATATTTATGAGATCACTTTAGCAATACATTTAAATAAGTTTTCAAGAGAAGTCTCTTCAGACAACGCTCATGTTCAGTATTGAAAACTAATGACTTTCTGTTGTTTAGGAAAAAATATAGGAAAACAGTAAGTTACTAGACAGTAGTGTAGGTGGAGCACTGCACTGGACACGGACAGCTTCATATATTTGCTTTAACCCCTTAGTGTCTGATCCTTTTTCGATTTTTAGTTTCTGTTTTTTCCCCACCTTCAAAGAGCCGTAAGTGTTTTATTTTTCTGTGAACATAGCCATGTTAGGGCTTGTTTTTGCATAAGAGTTTCATTGTACAGAATTGATAAACCATATAATTAGAGATGCGAATTGATTCTAACGAAGTGACTTCGTTTAGAATTTTCAGGAAATCTCGGTTCTGACGAAGTCAGAAGTTTGGGTACTTTGCTGAACGCACGTGCTGTTGATTGATAAAATGGCCTGCGAGCACATGGCGCTACATGGCAAAGAACTCGGGAGAAGAAGCATAACCTACATGACCTGTGCAGAGATGAAAGCCAATCAAGACCGTGGGATTCTGTGAAATCACCGCACAATAAAATCCGGGCCACCTATGAGCTCATTAATCTTCATATCGACATTATCTCGTCAACATCCCCATCAAATCAACCCATCGTGCATTCATCTTGCCCCCCTCCTACTACCGCTCTCACTGTACTGAGTAGGAAGGTGCTGCCACCAGAGGCGACGAGCGGTAAGAGGCAGGAGGCGATCGCCTTGGGCGCCTACCTCTGCCTATCCCTATGGGCACAGGGCCCGCCGAAAGTCGCCGGGCTCTCAGGCCGCTGCCATGGAACCTGAAGCGACGGCTGCCTCTTACGACCGCTTCTGCGGAGCAGAGAGCGAGCGCTCCCTGTCCCGCATATATGTCGGACCGCTCACCGAGGAATCGCTGGATCCCCGTAAGCCACAGGTCCCGACACAGCGGGGCCGCCGGGTCCTCACAGCACTGCCGGCAGCACCGCAGACTTCAGCCGGCGAGCGACGCGATGATGTGGATGTCATCGCGACACTGCCTCTCCTCGGGCGCACAGAGCGTCATAGGGCCTGCACCCGAGACTGCCGAGGAGCGTCTGTTGAAGAGGAGAAAAGGAGCGCGCGCCCCGGAAGCAGTAATATTAATGTTGTTATTATTAAGTGCCTGCCAGTGTGGCTCCCTCATACTGCCTGTGGCCCTAATAAAACCTGCTGTGTGCCCCCTATTCACTGCCTGTGGCCCCTATACTCCTGGCCTGTGTGCCCAATATACTGCCTGTGGCCCCTATAATGCCTGCCTGGCCCCCTATATACTGCCTGTGGCCCTCTATAATGCCTGTGGCCCCCATAATGCCTGCCTGTGTGCCCCCTATATACTGCCAGTGGCCCCTATAATGCCTGCCTATAAACCTATAAGTAAGGAGTTGCTGGAAATGTGGGGATTCTAAGATATAAGTGTCCAAATCTGCAGGACGAGTGTGGACAGGAGCAATCACATGAAAGTGGTGAAACCGAATGGAGAAAAAGGGAAGTGAACGATGCTGATCAAAATTATGTCTCCGTGAGTCCACTAAATGTAACCCGCATGTAATCACTATATTTCTGCAGAGCATCTCATAACAACTATATCTACCACTATATGTCACTTAATGGTGGTGGTTATATGTAATCAGAAGCCTGTGTACAGTCACATTTGAGTCGGATTTGGGACAGTCTGGCAGATTATTTGAGCATTAGTAATAAAGTTTTGGTCTGTTTTGTAGGATTTTTAGTAACAATCCATTGTCCTGGTAGATTTTCTTCCAGTTATCGTGGATTATTTGGTGATTGTTATTTGTAATGTATTTCACTGTCATACGAGGTGACGTTTGAAAAAAGCAAATTTTCCATTGTACATGACTGCTGAAGAATGGACAGGAGCTATGTGGAATGTGCAAAAATTAATACAGACCTGGCCCAGTGTGAGAGAATTAGTGTGTGTGTGGGGGGGGTGGGGGGCATTTTTGGGAATGAAGGGAGGGGCGCATTGCTGTACTTGCCTAGGCACCAAAATCCTTGTCCCGGCCCTGCTCACGTGCTGCTTATGATATCTCTTATTAGAGAACTCATTTTTTATCCATGATTTTTGGGGTGTCACACTTGTCTCAAGACTGCTTCTCTTACGTTCCTAATTCTGATTTTGTGTGGTATAAACTGAAGTACCATGTGCTCCAATGCAGCTGCAAGTAACATTTAATGCTATCTGCTCCAGCACATTGAATATCCAAGTTGTCTAACCGTTCCTTTGTATTAATTTAAAGAAACAGCGATTTTACAATCCAAATACCACGTCATTTGTGTGCTCATTTCTTTTCGCAGTTTACATCCAGGGTGAATTAACTTGTTCTCTGTTGTGCACTGAGAAAGAAACATTCTTTTTCACCGCCAAAAAAATAAATTTTCCCGTAGAATAATTCATAACCGTGTTAATTACAAGTTTTTCTGTGTTTACCGTAACAATACACCCATTTTAACACCACAAGCCTCGTTCATGCTGGTAATGGTTGCCAATTCTTTCGCAGTTACATCCAGTTTAATTAAGCATTTTCTCTGTTGTGGTCACTAAAAGAAACGTTCTTTTTCACGCCAAAAAAGACGATTTACCTGAAGCATAATTTCATAACCGAAGGTAAATTACAATTTTGTCTGTTGTTGTGTACTGTAAAAGACACGCCATTTAACACCTACAAAGCTGGTAATTTTGGTTGATTTAAAAAACAAAAAAAAATTTTTTTTAATGAAAAAAATATAATATAATAAAAAAAAAATTAATTAAAATATATTAAATAAAAAACATAATAATAATATAAATTCAAAAAAAAAAAAAAAATTAAAATTAATTATTTAAATAATATTACATATAAAAAATAAAATAAATAAAAAAAATATAAAATAAAAAAAATTTTTTATAAAAAATTTAAAATTATATTAATTTTTAAAAATAAAAAAAAAAAAATTATAATTTAAAAAAATAAAATAAAATATAAAAATATATTTACAATAAAAATAATAATTTTAAAAATAAATAATTTCAAAAAAATTAATTTAAAAAAATTTTTTAAGAATATTAATATATTAATTAAAATAAAAATTAATAAAAATAATTATTAAAAATAAAAAATAAATTTTAAAAAAATTAATAAAAAAAAATTAAAATAAATAATTTATTAATTATAATTATTTTTAAAAAATAAAAAAATAAAAAAAATATAAAAAAAAAAATTTTTTTTAAAATTAAAAAAATTAATTTTTAAAAATATAAATAAAAATAATTAATTAAAAAAATTATTAATTAAAATTCAATTTAAAAAATAAAATAATAAATAAATTTAAATTTTAAAAAAAAATGAAAATATAAAAAAAAAATAATTATAAAAAAAAAAAAACAAATTATTAAATAAAAATAAAAAATAATAAAAAATTTATAATAAATAAATAAATAACAATATATTAATTTGTAAAAGAAAAAAATAAAAAAAAAAATATTAATAGAATATAATTAAATAATAAATAAAATTAAAAATATAAAAAAATAAAAAATAAATTCTTTTGCGCAATTAGAATTCAGGGTAATAAGCATTGTTCGCTGTTGTGGTCACTAACTAAACTACTTTTTTCACCGCCAACAAAGGACATTTTTCTGTTGCATAATTCATAACCGAATAAATTCACAAATTTTTCTGTTGTTGTGTACCGTAAAATACACGCCATTTTAAGCGCCTACAAAGCTATAATTATTTGGTTGCTCAAATCTTATTGCGCAATTACAGTCCAAGGTGAATTAACGTGTTCTGCTATTTGTGGTCATCTAAAAGAAACAGTCTTTTTCGCCGCCAAAAAAGACATTTCCCTGTAGCATTATGTCATAACCGAATGTTAATTACAAGTTTTTCTGTTGTTTATGTGAACCATAACATACACTCCAATTTAAACAGCCTACAAGCTGTAATTTTGGTTCTCAATTCTTTGCGCAATTTATATCCAGGTTAATTAAGCGTTGTTCGCTTTTGGTGGTCACTAATAGAAAGTTCTTTTTCACCGCCAAAAAAGACATTTTTCTGTAGGACAAACATAATTCATATCCAAAGTAATACAAGTGTTTCTGTTGTTCTGTACTGGTAAAATACACGCCATTTTAACACCCTACAAACTGTAATTGTTGCATCATATTTATTTTGCGCAATTTACATCCAGGGTTAATTAAGCGTTGTTCTGCTGTTGTGGTCACTAAAAGAAACGTTCTTTTATTCACCGCCAAAGAAACTTTTGCCTTTAGCATAATTCATAACCGAAGGTTCTAATAACCCTGTTTAAATGGCACATATAAGTAAAATTTTTTCCTGGCCATTGTGAAGCCAATTTATATCCAAGTTTACCCAACTTTACTGGTTTTTTTTTTTTCAGTTGAGCGGTCAAATACAGGTGGTTATTTATCAATGCAATATCTTGCGATCAAACCAGTGTTGTACATTTTAGAACAAACAGTATGTCCAGACAGAGAGGTGGCAGGCTCTCACCTCCATTGCATGGCACAAACATTCCTGAGCAGCCCATCCAGCACAGCAAGGACCTCGCAGCAGTCACTCGTGAGCCACAGCTGCCCGCACACTAGCGACCCGTGTGGCTGACCATAACCCAAGGTACTTTGATTGGTTTAGACATGTCGAACCACTTCCTCCCAGATGACATCTGACAACCCCAGCCAAGAGTCGTGGGAACATCATACTACCTTATTTGGGGGGGGGGGGGGGGGGGGGGGGGGGGGGCATGCCCGACGGGTCAGCGCCCTCACCTGTCCTCAACCCGCCTCTGTCCCATCTGGTTCCCTCACCAGAGATCTCGATGTGGTCTTGGATCAGCCCACTATATAGCGAGGATGAAACAATTTGAGGAGGCAGTCAGCACTACTTGACAGCGAAGAAATGGGCCTATATCCCCTGCTTCTTGCAGTAGCTCAAAGTAATAGATTGGAGAGTGGCATGGGAGGTCAGTTGTGAGGGGTCACCTCGCATACCAGACCGGTGATGAGAACAGAGTGACGAAACACAAATTGATGAGAGTAAGCCGACCGCACTTGGGAACCGGGTGTGGCAAGGGCTTCATCATCGTCAGAAAGAGGGCGTCACTTGCGCGTCAGGCAAGCGGCGCAGCCAGCAAGTGGGTCGGTGGCCGTGAGTCAGCTGGTGGCACAGTGTGGAGGTCGTGAGCAAGCGCCACGGAGTAAAAACCCGATTTGCAGATCCAAGAAAGTAGCGGCGACAGGGCTTCACGAGCAGCGGCGCAGTAGTCCACTCAAGTCTTAGCTTTGGTGGTAAAATCAGAATAACTCGGCGTGTGACAGTTCTTTGCCTAAGACACCGTAGGAGCAGAATATGGGTATATGTAGAATCTGTGGCAGAAAGTGAACGTGGCCAGGGACTAACGTTGGCACCACGGCCCTGCGTCAACACATGCAGGCGTCACCATCCGTGGCCTGGGAGAAACGTGGCACGATGAGTGGTCCATCCTGCTCCACTGCAACAGCACAGCAGCGCCATGGCACCATGCCATTGCAGCACTCAAGGCTCACTACCTCTCAGAAGGGAGCTGTTTCCTTGCCATCATCTCCCTCCAGATGCTCCTGCCCTTGCACTCATGCACCCAGCAGTCGTTCAGCAGGCTGTTGCAAAGAGACAACATATGTGTCCAACCATCCTAAGGTGCAGAAGCTGACCGTGCTCTGTCAAAGTTGTTTGATACGTGCAAGTCCCTCCCTATCCAAATGTGACTCTGCACCATTCAGAGAACTGATGCTTGTGCCGAGCGAGATGGAGAGTTTCCAACCGTAATTTCTTTCCAAAAAGGCAGTACCAGCACCTTCAAAAAAAATATATTAAAACTGAAGGTGGCATACCCGATCTAATCGGATTGTTTCCGAGGTGCACAGCACGCGGGACGTTTGGAGCTGAACCTACGGTCAGGGCCCATACATGTCCTTTACTGCCCGCTGGAGAATGTGCTTTCTGCCAGGCAACACAACAACTATGACCGGAGAGGGCGCTATCTCCTCCACCGTTGTCAAACTGCGGCCCAGCGCCAAAGACCTCGCCTCCTCCTCCTCCTCCACCCCCACCATCATCTCAGCCTCCACAAGAATTATTTTTTTTATAGTTTTTTTTGGTTTTTTTTTTTCTGCTCCATCATACACATTGTACTGCCACAGCGAGCGGTGACACACATTTCTACACGTGGCGTGCCTCGGCCAACGAAGAGTCACACAGGGGAGGAACAGCTCCGCGTCATGCAGCAAGAAATCGATGTGGTGGCTTTCTCCGCGCCAACTGCCAAACGGAACCATGGAACTGCCAATGGGAGGAACATGGTGACCGCCGTCAGCACCGAGAGGATGGTCCATGCGCCATGCATGGCGCACGTGATCAATCTGGTTGTGAAAAGGTTCCTGAAGTTTCCACGATCTTCATAACATTCTGAAAATGTCCAGGAAACTGTGCATGCCACTTCATCCATTCCTACAAACCAGCGAACACTCCTCCCTCGATGCAGTGGCAGAACGCCTCCCCCCAACAACACTCTGATATCGATGTTTCCACCCTGTTGGAATTCCACCTACACATGTTGGACCGACTTATGAACAGAGAAAGGCCAATAACGATTTTTTGATGAACCAGGCAGACAGGATACTCCCTGTGTAACTTTTGATGTCACCAGGGCACTCATGCGACACCTGCACCGTTTGTTGAGGCCATCGAGGAGGCGACGTTAATAGTCAGTCGCCAGACCTATGGGAAGAAAAAACGTCATTCCACTGCTTCATACCTGGAACAGATGCTGAAAAATCTGTCTGGGCAGGGGACTGGAGACGTGGCGACAACATCTTGCAGCCACATGAGTCCGGTGGGACTGAAATGAGGAGGAGGAAGAGGAGAGGAGGAGACATTGGAGCATAACATTGTCTGGTGAAAATGAGTGGATTTATCTACCCATGTGACAAGAGAGGAGGAGCACTGAGCAACTGTAGTAGGTAGATCAGATGAGGAAACAGCAATTCGACCCCAACATCTGGCATATATATGAGATGGAGGAAAGGGAGCCCTCGGATTCACTTGTGCAGATGGCCCCGCAGCATGCTGATTTGCCTGGCTAGTGACAGCCGAAATAATCTCCATCCTACAGAGGATGACTTCTGAGTCACCACCCTATTTGGACCCTCGCTACCGGTCCAAAATGGGAGCCTTTTTCCCAGCTATTGAGAGGGAGGACAAACACAATACCGCATGGAATCCTCCGTATTCAGTGCCGCTGCCTTTGTGCGGCATCTCCCTCCTCTAACAGGTCTGACCGGGGTTCATCTGCAGCTCTCGTACTACTGCCGCGCTGCTGGGGGAAGGTGGGGGGGTAGAGCAGCACCACTCCATCAGCAGCAACCTAAGTCTGAGTCACTGATGAGCACTCCTTCACCGCCTAGGAGGAGGGCATCGGCCAGCAGCAGCAGCAGGACCTGAGCAGACCCTGAAACCAAAGATCGTGGCCTACTTGGACAGCACTCTGCCACCCCCCAGTAAAATCCGTTGGCCTACTGGGCAGCCATCTGGATAGGTGGGCGCGCGAAACTTGCCGAGTTTGCAGTGGAGAACTGTCCAGCCCGGCCAAAGTGTGGCATCATAGCGGGGGGTTTGTTTTCATGATTTTATTTTTTTTTTTATGGTGTTCACTGCGGCGGGTCCATCGTTACCCCAACGGAAAACCTGCTTGTCACGGGAAATGTGGAACGACTGACCTTTGTCAAATGAAATCAGGCGTGGATGGCCAGATTTCCACACACCAATGGCCCTTGGCGTCAGACTACACAAGCCATACGACTCACCTAACTGTGAGAAATGAGTCCTGGGGGTCAAAATACCTGCCTCAGCCACTATTCGATGCGCCAACCGCCTGATGCCACACAAATGCTGCCAGTTATCTTCAACTGCCTACCACCGATCATTACCAGGGACGGTATTTCGACCTACCTCCACACTCATGCTGCTGCTGGCCGGTGCCTCTACCACTGTGTCATGTGACACTCTCTGACTCATGCTGCTGCTGTCGCTTCCCGCCATGACCTACACATTCTGTCATTGGCCTCCAGTGCCTACTACTGTTTTTTGGCCACCTCCAGAATGTCATTGTGCACTGCCTGACCTCATGCTGCTGCTGTGCTGCTGCCTTGCCCACCACACCCTCAGTCCATTGTGCCACTGTCTGACCTCATGCTGCTGCTGTGGCTGTACGTGCCCTCCACACTGTAGTCATGTGCCACCTCTTACTCATGCTGCCTGCTGTGTCTGCGGCTTGACCTCCACTCTCTGACATTGTGGCACTCTGTGCATACTCCTGTTTTTGCACCTTCAAAAGACCATTGTGCCACTCTGGACCTCATGCTGCTGTGCTGGCGCCGTCACCTCCACACCTGTCATTGTGCCACTCTCACACCATGCTGCTGCTGCCGTGACACTCCTCTCTCTGTCTTTGTGCCACTCTGGTGGCTACTACTGTTTTTGCCACCTACAAATGTCATTGTGCGCCTGTCTGACCTCATGCTGCTGCTTGGCTGCTGCCGTCCCTCGACACTGTGTCACTTGTGCCACTCTGTGGCCTCATGCTGCTGCTGCCGTGACCTCCACTCTTCTGTCATTGTTCCACTCCTGTGGCCTACTACTGTTTTGCCACCTCCAGAATGTCATTGTGCCACTGCCGTGACCTCATGCCTGCTGCTGTGGCGCTGCCGTAACCTTCCACACTCTGTCATTGTTCCGACTGTCTGACCACATGCTGCTGCCTGTGCCTGCTGCCGTAACCCCACACTCTGTCATTGTGCCCACTCACTGACCTCATGCAGCTGCTGCCGTCCACCTCCAACTCTCCTGTCATTTGCCAATCCTGTGGCCTTCTACTGTTTTGCCACCTCAGAATGTCATTGTGCCACTCTTGACCTATTTCTGTTGCTTTCCCGCCATGATCTCCCCACTCTGTCATTGTGCCATCTGTGGCCTATCCTGTTTTTGCCCCCCTCCAGAGTGTAAATTTTTTGCCACGTTGACCTCATGCTCCGCTGTTTCCCCCTGCCAGACCTCCACCTGTGTCTTGTGCCCCCTGTGCCTTTCTCCTGTTTTTGCCCCCTCCAGAATTTTGTCTTTTTGCCCCCCTGTCTGACCTCCTCCCGTGCTTTGGCTGCTGCCGTGACCTACAAAACTGTGTCATTGTGCCTTTGGGCCTAAATCCTTTCCCTTTTTCCACCTCCAGAAAATTTGGGGCATTGTGCCACTCTCTGCCCCTTTCTGGGTGCTCCTGCCCATGAACCCCCAAAACTCTGTCATTGGGGCCAAATTTTGGGCCTACTCCCGGTTTTTTCCACCCCCCAGGGGTGTCATTGTGCCACTGTCTGGAAAACCCCCATTTCGTGCGGTGGCTGCTTTCCGTTTACCTACACCCTGTTTCAATTTGGCCGTCTTTTGGGGCCCCCTCCAGTTTTTGCCACCTCCAGAATGTCATTGTTTCCACTCTCTGAAACCCCATGCTGCTGCTGCGTGACCTCCACACTTTTTAATTGTGCCCCTCTCTGGCCTCCCCCTGTTTTTTGCCACCTTTAGAAGGGCAAATTTTGCCATCTGTGTTCCCTTTTTGCCGCCCGCTTTTGGCTGCCGCCGTCACCTCCACAAACCCCGTTTTATTGTTCCATCTCTGACCTTTATGCGTGCGTGCCCCGGGCCCCCCACCCCTTGTCATTGTGGGCCCCCTCCCTTTGGCCATATACTGTTTTGGGCCCCTTTCCCGAATGTCCCTTGTGGGCCCCTGTCTTTACCCCTTTCTGCTGCTTTGGGGCTGCCCGGCCCTCCCCCCTTTGTGTCATTTTTGGGCTCTTGTGGGCCCAATTCCCGTTTTTTTTCCCCCTTTAGAAAGGGCATTGTGCCACTCTCGACCCCCAAGCGCTGCGCCCTCACCTCCACTTCTGTCTTTTAGTACTCTTTTTCCCACTCCCGGTTTTTTCCACCTCCAGAATGTCATTTGTGCCACTCCCCCCTTACCCCCAAGCTGCTGTGGGTGCTCCCGTCAACCCCACACTCTGGGTTACTGTGGGCCCTCTGTGGCCCACGATTGTTGCCACCCCGGGAAGGGCCCTTTAGCTTTTTTTTTTTTCCGCTGGTTTTTCCCAAATTTTACTTTTAAACAGGTACTTTCCCCACTTTAGTTTTTTGGTCAGTTTTTAAATGCCCAAAGGGGAAATTTTTTATGAAGCGATTCTAAAGGGGCGGCGGCAGTCATATTCGTTTTTCCCTACTAAAAACAAACTTTTTATGGGAAAACCCAAACCCAAACCCCCCCTCTGCTTTTTTAAGGGATGACACAAAGTTCTACACACCCAAAAGGCTTTTGTGCCCGCCGGAAATAGCTGTTTTTTATTTAAAACGATCCGTCCCGAAGTTTTTTGGGGGCCCCCAAAAAAATTTTGTCGGAAAAATTTTGCGAAGTCCCCGGGAAACGAATTTTTGAGAAATTGCCCCTTCCCACTTTTTAAAAAACAATCTTTTTTTTTTAGCCCCAAAAATTTCCTGCAGCCCTAATCTTTGCTTCGAGCACAAACTCCAAAGAACCCCCCCGGGGAAGAAAAATCCCCCCCAAATTTCCCTTTTTGAAACGGGATTAAAAACTCACAGAGACTAAAAAAAAACATTTTAGAAAAGGGGTTATACATTTCTTTTTTTTGCCTTTTGGCCTTTAATTTTTTTTTTAAAAAAAGAAAATTTTTTTAAAAACGTACCTGCTGGATTTTGGGAGTTTGTGCTCGAAGAAAGGGTTTTTGTGCTGGATGCTGACCGGCGCTTTCCTTTCAAGGGGAATTAATCATCTTTTAAAACCCGTTTTAGTTACTGTAGTCCCTTAATGAAAGGGGGAGCTGTTTTTTTAATTGTGCTGAATTTTTTCAGTTATAAAAGGGGGTCCCCGACCTTTTCCCTCGGGTTCCCCTTCCCTTTAAAATACGTTTCCCCCATTTACAAAAAGGAGACTTAGGGTAGAGATCGGCGAATTTCTCAAAAAATTTGATTCGGGGGGACTTCGCCAAATTTTCCGGGCAATATTCGTTTTTGGGCCGAAATTTATTTGGGACGAATCGGGGTTGAAAAAAGGGTCTTCATACAAGTTTTGTTTTAAAAACCCTACACGCAGAAGGACTGCCGGGGGCTCCCTTAAAAATCGCTTCACTTAAAAAATTTCCCTGGGCACTTAAGAGGGCAAAAAATGACCAAAAAAAATTTAAGCGGGAAAAGTGGGCCCGAAAAAAGTCCCCAAAGGCCCGTGACGCTGGAAAAAAAACCAAAAATGAGGGGTTTCGATCCCAAACCCTAGGTCAAAGAAACACAGTAGTAGGTTTCCGGGGGCCACCACAGATCCCCAGCTACAAATAAGGGGCGTCCCAGCAGGAGTCACCCTTTTAGGCCAAAAGCCCCCGGTGTCATCTAAAACCCGGGCCCTGTGTTGACCCACAAATAGGGGAATACACTTTCCCCGATGACCCTTGACAACCCAGCCAAAGGGGTCCCGGGGAGTTTGGGCACACACAACCCCCCTTTTTGGCATGGCCCTTTTGGAGGGAGGGGATGGGCCCCCCACCTGTCCTCAAACCACCTCTGTTCCCCCTTCGCTTCCCCCCAGCCAGAGAAATTTCTAAGGCTTTTGGCCTCTGCACCAAATATTTCAGGAAGGCCAACTATTTGAGGGGCAGTGGGCAGCAAAAGAGGTGAGGAAGACCCCCCTTTCCTGCTTTTTGCAGAAACGGGTAAATATTTAGATGAAATTGCAATGGGGGGGGTTTTGTTGCGAAAACGGGCAGGCTTTGTACAGCGTCACCGGGGTTTTGGGGGAAAGGCCGGGGGGACAGGCAAAAACTAATCGATTTTAGCCCCATTCCAAAACATGGGAAACCCGGGGGGAAGCAGGCAGGCTGGGACAAGTTATTTGGTGCCTTAAAATTAAACAAAGGCCCCCCTAAAAAGGGGCCCCCCCAAAAGGAAAAATTTGTCCCCCTCCATGCCTCCTTTGCCCCCTTTTTTCCCTGGGATGTATGGCACCCTACGCGGGCGCCCCTAACCCCGACTAAAACCCCCTTTCCCCGGCCCCTGGAGCAAATTTCCCTTTTCTCTACATTAAGTTTTTTGGAGACAAGGAAAAAAAAGAAAGGCTTTTGGACCCACAGACAATCGGGATCTTGACAGTACAGAGTTTTAAAGTCCCGGGCCGGGAATTTTAAAATTGGGGGTTTATCAGCATACTGGGGCTTTTGGGAAACCATATTTATCTAAGAGCTGACCCAAACCCAAAAGTGTAAAAAGGGTTCATCCCTTATTTTGGGTTGAGCGATTAAATTGGCTATCGACATCGACGATAGTTTTGATAAATCGGCCAACCCCTTTGATAAGGTTTTCGATTTGTCGGGGGTTTATTCCCGATGGGCCCTTAAAGTTTTTATGGGAGAGCAGGGAAAACCCTTTTTTCTTACACCCAAACAGGGCTGGAGAAGCGGGAAAATTTAACCCGCCACAAACAGTCAATGGGGTACAAGCACACCCTTTGGCAAAACAAATTAGCTATAAAAAAATAAAAGAAAAAAGTACACAAAAACCATTCACTATCCCTGTCCCTTTTACCAAAAGCATGAAACCCCCAAAAAACCTATCACCCCCCCCAAATTAAAAAAATGCCAGAAAGGGAGGGATTAAAATGAACCAACTTTTACTTGGAAATGGAATTGAATTCCCTGGGCCTGGAACGCAGCATGAGCCCCAAACCTGCATGACCCCCCACATTTAAAAAAGTGGCCCGGAAAAAAAAGGGTCTTTCAACCCCCCATTTTTGTTAACCCGGAATTGACTATACCTGTCCCGGGCCACAGCTGAGCCCCCAAAAAACCGGGATACCCCCAAATTTAAAAAAAAAAATGGGGGAAAAGGATTTTTTCAACCACCATTTTAGTTGAAAAGGACATTGATTTTTCCCCTTTCCGGGGGCCAAAAGAATAGCCCCAAACCTGCAGCCCCCCCCAAAATTTTTAAAAATGCCCGGGTAAAAGGATTTTTCCCCCTTTAACCACCCTTTTTTGGTTTTAAATGGACATTGACTAAAACCCCTTTTTTTCCTGGGCCCCAGCATGGGGCCCCCAAACTGCCCTGACCCCCCCCAAATTTTAAAAATGCCGGAAAAAGGAGTCCTTTTTAACCCCCATTTTTTGTTGCCTGGACATTGAAATATACCTGTCCCCGGGCCAAAAGCAGTGCCCCCAAACCGCATAAAACCCCCCCAAAAAAAG
This sequence comes from Phyllomedusa bahiana, assembly GCA_025379985.1. Lineage (NCBI taxonomy): Eukaryota > Metazoa > Chordata > Amphibia > Anura > Hylidae > Phyllomedusa > Phyllomedusa bahiana. Next base: position 66,458 of record JAODAL010013846.1, read on the forward strand.
TGCCGGGAAAAAAAGGGGTTTTTTCAAAACCCCCATTTTTGATTTTACTGGACATTGACTATACCTTTTCCTGGGCCCCAGCATGACCCCAAAAACCTGCATGAAACCCCCATTTTTAAAAAATGCCGGAAAAAAGGAGTCCCTTTTTTAACCACCATTTTATTTTTTACTGGAACATTGACTAAACCTGTCCTGGGGCCCCAGCCCTGGACCCAGGGCCCCGGGGTTACAGTGGGGTGCGGGTTTAGAGCCCCCGGCTTTGGGTTTTGTCATCTATTAAAAACCCCAGGTTAAAATGCCCTGATGACGCAAACCCAAACCCAAAACTGTCGTGCTGAAGCAGTTTTGGGGGAAACGGAAGTGTGAGGAAATCCAGCCTTCCCCCCAGTAAACAGTTTAATACCTGGGTATTTCTTTTGCCCCTCCGTATGGTTTTGGACCAAATTGGGCTTCCTTTGGGAAAAACTGGGGGTTAACGCTCCTTTACCCCCCAGGTTTCCCTTTTTCTTGGCATTCTTTTTTTTCATTTTTTCTCAACGGCGGAAAGGAAAAGGTTTCTGTACTTTTTTCTCTGTTCCCTTTCTCCATACTCCATGGGCCTTTTGAATAACCTACATAAAGGGGGCTTTTCCTGTACCTCCCTTGGTTTCAATTCAGAGGGGAAATTTTTTTAAACAGTATTTTGTTCAAGCAAGTTTTTTAAAATACTTTAAATTTAGAAAACACATTTTTAAAAAACGGATGGAATCCCACCATGTCCTTTTTTTCTTTTTTTTAAAGGGGATTTAAAAAATTTTTTCTCAATAAAGGGATGAAGGGAAAGTTAAAAACTTGCAAAAAAAAAAAGTCATTTTGCTTAAAAGTGTCCATTAACAGTGTTTCCCACCCCATTTTTGTTTTTTGACAGAAAATCCCCTTTAGCACTCCTTGACCATTTGTAAGAACAAAAAGCTGGGTTTTAAAAAAACATTTTTTTTAGAATAGGGGGCCTTTAGTATAGCTGGGATGTTTACAGCAAAAAAACCCCCAAAAATTCAAAGCCCGACCCCTTTAAACCCCTTTTTTCCCAAATTTTTAAGAACAAAAAGTCTGTTAGAAAAAAAACATTTTTTAGAAAAAGGACCCGTAGTATAGGGGTGACCACAGCAAAAAGCCCCCAAAATTCAAAACATGACCCCAAAATCCCCTTTTGCCCAAATTTTGGGAAAAAAAATGTCTATTAGAAAAAAACCCTTTTTTAAAAATAGGAAACCGTAGTAAAAGGGTGCATTTCAAAGCTCATTGAAACCCAAAAAAATTAAAAAAAAATGACTTCTCAAACCCTTTTTAAAAAATTTTGAGGGGGAAAAAGGCACTTTAAAGGGCCCCTTTCTGTTTCCCAAAGGGGCCCTGATTATTGCTGTTCTCCACAAACCCGACCCCCAAAAAATTATAAATATGACTTCCCCCCTCCACTGTTAAAAATTTGAGGCAAAAATGACCCCCCCAAAACCATTTACAATGTGAAAAATTCTAAAAATGAAAAATGAGTAAATGGAATAAGGGTTTTTTCATGAAACCTTTGGGGTTTTTTAGTTTTTCCTCCCCAGCAAAAAACCCGCAAAATGAACTGTTGGGGGAAATTTAGAATAAAAAAAACAAAAAGGAAAAATCTTTAAAAAATAAAATTTTTCAAGAGGGCCATTTCTTTTGGGGAGGAAAGTGAAAATAGACCGGCAAATAATCCGGGGACCTCGGCAAATGGGGGCCCAAAAATTTAAACAAGAGATCCATGCCCGGGTTCAAACTTGATGAAAGTCCCCAAAGACACCATTTTTTCTGTGGAAAGCGGATTTCGTTTGGGCTGTAATGACTCCTCCCGCTGTGGGTGGGAAGGGGCCCCCGCTCAAAATTGACGCTGGGTGCGGGCAGGACAACACCTCCCAAAGGCGTGGGGAGCCAGCTGGGCCATTCGTCCATTTTTGGATACCCCGGGAAATCAAATTTTTTCCGGAAAAAATCCCAAAAAACCCCCCAGGTTTTTGAAAAACCGCAGATAGTCCCTTTCACCAGATCTTAAGCTGGTCTCTGTGCCGGGGTGTGTGCCCCCTCAAATTTCATGCGGGGGGAAGGGTGGTAAATAAAGATTGCCAAAGGTTTTCCCCCTAAAGGCTTCTGCCCCTTGCCTTTCTGCGGGGGCTACGGCTCTTGGCACTCTAAATGCGTCCGTCGTGATGTTGTTCCCCCCGTGACATTTGAGGAACGTGAAGCAGACGAAAAAGTTGGCTCCAGGGTTTTATCAATTTAGCAAAGGGCTCCCCTTTCCTGCCCTTTTGACTCTCTATTTGGGGGGGGGGAGGGGGGAAAGGGAAAGGTGCTGAGTTTTGTTTTGTACCGGGGATCCAGGGGGGTGGCCACCCAGTAACTTTGTTAAATTTTTATGGCCCTTTAATTTCGAGGATCATGTTGGAGGAAAAGGGGCATCCAAGCACTCAGGGGAGGAATGGAGCCCTTAAATTCCCAAGCCTTGGGTTGAAAGGGGGACTAAACAAAACTCATCTTTCCCCAAAAATGCCCCAAATTCACACCAACCTCTTTCCAAGGGAAATGAATCGGTGTCTAGGAATACCTCCCCCTCTCCTCCGCTTCCTCCGGCAGAGCTTCAAACCCCAGCCCTGACTTGCCTCAATGATGCACCCCGAGAGTGAGGTGCCCCCTGCACTAGGGTCGGGGCCCTGAACCCCTGCCTAATGAAAACCGAAAGAAATTGAGAAAATGTCGGGGGCCCTTTTGGATTTTTATGGGGAGAAAGGCTCCGTGTCCCGCATCTTGCCCTCTTTTCCTTTCCTCCTCGCTGGCGGGACCTTTAAGATTCAGGGGTGTCCAACGATCATTCCAAAAACTAAGATCACCACAATGCCCATATGACAAGGGGAACGTCCGCACTGACCATTTTGGTGGCTTTTTTCAAAACTTTCAAGGATGGTCAGAGCTCTTTCACCCGCCCCACTCTCAGTGGGCCCAAAACCCCTAGGTCCGCACCCCTGCTTGTCAGGGCCCTTTTCACTTCTACTGCGTAAAAGGCATTGCCGCTCCCACCAAACCTGGGCATGTGGAGGGTGGGGAATTCCCCGGTGTTGCCCAAAGTCAACAATGAGGGCGGTTTTAGGGGAGGCCCCCGGGTGACGCGCCAAAGCAGGCCCGGTTGGGATGGGGGCAGGGGGGCGAACGGGGGAAGGGCGGGAAATTTAGACCCCGAGCCTTCTTCCAGGGGAGTAAGTCCCGGGGGAAGGGTCTTTAGAAATTTTTGGACGACAAAAAGGGTTTATGACATGGCCAGGGAAGGGATGTGGGTTTAAGCCTACCGTCTTTTAAAGGGGGGCCCCCCCGATTTCGCCCCGTTATGAAACCCCACCCCCTTTCCTGGGAAAAAGGTTCTTGGGCACCCAGCCCCGCTTGGGCTTTTGCGGAGAGCCGTCCACAGCTTTCCTGACCCCGTTGTGGACGGTCTCCCAAGGGAGGGTTAAATTTTTAACACCCGGGTGGTGTCTCGGGGACGTGATACCCTCGAGGGTTTGGGGGAAAAAAAAAAAAAAGGGGCCCCGCACCATCCCCGCGGTTTTTAAGAGCGGCGCCCAGCCTAGAGACCACGTCAACCCCCCTGGGGGAAAATCCACCCAGCTACCCATGAGCCCGTCACAGGGGAAAAGCAAAAATTTGCGGAAAAACCAGGGGGATCCGGAAAAGTCGTCAACCTCAAACATCAACAAAAGGTGACTTGGTCGTCCTAAATTTCTGCATCCCCGAACCCGCGGGTAACAAACAAGGGGCCCCGCAAGGGTTGCCGACCGCCCGGGATTTTTGCCCAATTTTACCGGGTTCCTTCACCTCCTCTATGGCTAATCCAATGGGCGTCAGAGCAGACTACTTCACCCTTTTGTTTCTTTTAACATGCCTTCTGACCCCAACCGCTTTTTGTCTAAAAAGAGGCTTCAACATGGATTTTCCACAGTGGGGGTAAAAACGAGTTGACATTTGGGCGCGTCATGTTGGACGGGTGGATGTGCTGATGACGAATTTGGTTTTCCGTGACTGCGGGACAGGAGGTAAGACGCAATGCGGGTTTCATTAACCCCTGAAGGACAGATTTTGGGGACGTTTCGTTACTTTGATTCACAGGGCCCTGACCCCCGATGCGGGCCCGCGGCCCCCAATGACGATCCCCTGGCATGCTGTTTTTGCCCCACTGGAAAGGGGCACCTTCTTCTACCCCTACCTCCTTGTGCTACCCCCCCCCTTTGCTGCTTACCCCCTGCATTTCGCTCCCCTGTTCTAAAAAAAAATTTTAGAAGGTTTGGAAATTTGGAAAGTCTCTTATTAAAAGATGGCAAATCACGATTTCCAAAACCCCTAAACAAAACAAAATTGCTGGATCAAAATTTAACGCAAGGGGTTATCAACAAATCTGGGGCTAGGCAAAAGTGCAAAAAACACTACTTTATGTTTCGTATAAACAGGTATTTTTTGCACCTTTCAATTCACCTGGGTGACAAAAATTGCTTTTTTTAAGTTTAGTGGAGCTGCGTCAAAACAAAGCGGGGCGCAAAAGTAAAAAAACACGTATTTTTAAAGTTTTTGTATAATACACGGTATTTTTTTGCACCTTTCAATTCACCGGGTGACTATAAAATTTGCGTTTTAAGATTTACGGGATGCTGCGCAATGAACAAAGCGGGGTGCGCAAAAGTCAAAAAACCTATCTGTTATGTTTTCGATTCCCGGTATTTTTGTACCTTTTAATTCACCTGTGGTGACTAAAATTGCTGTTTTAAGATTTACGGGGGAAGGGTCAAGAAAAAAGCGGTTGCCAAAAGTAAAAAACACGTATCGTTATGTTTTCTATGTACACGGTTTTTTTGGCAACAACAACCGGGTGACTAAAAGTTTGCGGGTTGGGTAATTTAACCAAGGGATATATAACACGGGTGGAAAGGGTAAAATTGAAAATAACACCTATCTGAAAAATGTATACGATAAAAAAGGGAGTTTTGCACCTAACAAAGAGACCCGCATACAGAAATGATTGATCCAAAAAAGTTTGGGTGCCCAAAACCAGGAAAAATTTTAAAAGCAAACTGTTAAAATAAAGATATTGCAGTGCAAGTCTACAATAATCTTTGGGGAAATTTATCCATGTTCTTTATAGATAGAGCGGTCTGGTTCGCCCCCCGGGCCCCCCCCCCAAACTCCCCCCGTGACTTTTAAGGGTAGATGCGCTTTAAATTCTCTAGCTAACTACATAAAATTTCAAATCTTAATCTACCTAAAGGGAAGGTAAAAGCTAAAGTAAGGTTTCTTGTGCAAAATAACAAATTTTTCCTGAGTTTTTGGGCCCACGGCAGGCGCCGTCCTATTCCCTATGAGACCGAGAGACAAAAGGCGAACGGGAAAGGGTTTTCTATGTTAAAAACAGGTCAGTGTTTTTTCCCCACCCAAATCCAACCATACACATCCCTCATGACTCGCACACACTCTCACCCGCTCTATTCTGTAATCGTTTGCTGGCCCCCAAAAAATGACAGAAGCGCCAAAATGGCCGATTTAATAGATGATGCAAAATTTTTAACCTTAATTTTTCGCATGATCTAAAATTTTTCGATCACCTAAAAACCTTGCCGATTTCCTTTGTCGAAAAAATCGCTCAACACTAATCATTATCATAGGGAGAAGACGGGAGCAGCTTGGTGCAGGCGTGGTGCAGCCCGTAAGTCTAGGTGGCCGGGCAGCAGGGGGGGCAGCATGCGAAATTGGAATCAAAACGCCCCGATTTAGACCACCCACTTTTACAGGGCCCCGAAAGTGTGGCAAATGTGCCAGTTTTTTGACAAAAAACCCAAGGGGGTTTTTAACATAATATATGTAGAATCGTGGGCAAGAAAGCGACCGGGGCCTAACGTTATACCACGCCCGCATCAACATCATGATTTTCACCATAAAGTGTTTAAAGTGGGGTCCCCTTCCCACTCTTTGCACCCAGTGGCACCCTCCCATTTCGGGAGTCAGGCTTCACCCTTTGCCGAAGACAACCCCTTCTATTCTTCACCGTCCGATACTCCTCTCCTCGGCCTCAGGTGCCAGCAGGGCTTCCCCCAAAACGATTGCAAAGACAGCATAGGCAGCCATCCCTAAGTGCAGAAGCTGACCGTCTCCTGTCCAATTTTGGGGTATGCAGTCCCTCCCTTTTCAATGGGGACTTGCCCTTCAAAAAACTGGGCCCGGGAAACTTGGGATTCACTTTAGCCATTGTAACACATGGGGAAATGGCTGCTCGGACCACCCCAACGGTGGAAGCGGTCAGCCGGGAGCGGGGTCTAATAGGTCCCCGCTTTCCACTAGAGCGCCCCAAAGGGAGGATGGACTTTCGCGGCGGAGTCCTACCAGGTCGCTACCCCCCGGCCGACTACTTTCGGTGGCCCCGAGGCGCAGCAGGTCCGAATCGTAAAGAAACCATAGTCATAGGTCAGGCCAACAGGTCAGGGCAGGCGGCAGAGATTCGAGGTCAGGTAACATAGCAGAAAGGTCGGTACACGGGCAGACAGGAACTGATGAACAGGTGGAAATTGATGAACAGGAATAAATATATTAACAGGGGGAAATTGATGAACAGGAATAAATATATTAACAGGGGGAAATTGATGAACAAGAATAAATATATTAACAGGGGGAAATTATTGAACAGAGAAAGGCCATTAACGATTTTTGATGATCCAAGTGGACAGGATGATTCCCCTGGGCGAACGAAGTCACACATGGGAGGCAATGCTGAAGCAGGTTGTTCAAGTCTTACACCCATCTGCAAGACATTCTAAAAAAGGGCCAGGAAACTTTGCATGCACTTCAGCCGTTCTTACACCACCAATCACACCCTCCTTAAGCTGCAGCGGCACACCGGCCTCCCCCAACATAGGCTGATATGTGACATTTCCAAACGGTGGAATTCCAGCCTCCATATGTTGGAATGACTCTATGAACAGAGAAAGGCTATTAATGGTTTATTGATGATCCAAGCGGACAGGAGTACACCCCTGTGTAATTTTAATGTCAGATCATGGCAGATCATGCGTGACACCTGCCGTTTGCTCAGGCCCTTTCATGCGGACATGCGTTATTTGTCAGTCGCCAGGACTACGGGATGAATAACGTCATTCCACTGCTTCAGGTTGTCACGGACAGCGGTAGTGGATACACTGGACAACAGCAAGCGATGCCAATAGCCACGCCAGGGAGCGGGATCTAAGTAGGTCCCGGTTTTCACCAGAGTCCGCCGCAAAGTGGTATGAACTTGCTGCAGCGGGAGTCTACCAGGTCGCTACCCCTGACGTGACTTGCTTGCGGTGGCAGCAAAGGTATAGTGTGGTACAGAATCGTCAGGCAGGCTCGTAGTCAAAGGTCAGGCCAACAGGTCAGGGCAGGCGGCGGAGATTCGAGGTCAGGTAACGTAGCAGAAAGGTCGGGTACACGGGCAGACAGGAACTGATGAACAGGGGAAATTGATGAACAGGAATAAATATATTAACGGGGAAATTGATGAACAGGGGGAAATTGATGAACAGGAATAAATATATTAACAGGAGGAGCCTCCCCTTTTTCCACCTTTAACAGAGGAGGGCCTCCTCTTTTTCCACCTTTAACAGGGGAGGGCCTCCCCTTTTTCCACCTTTAACAGGGGAGAGCCTCTCCTTTTTCCACCTTTAACAGGGGAGGGCCTCTCCTTTTTCCACCTTTAACAGGGGAGGGCCTCCCCTTTTTCCACCTTTAACAGGGGAGGACCTCCCCTTTTTCCACCTTTAACAGGGGAGGGCCTCCCCTTTTTCATACAAAGCCAGTTTTGCAGCTGTCTTTTTTTGTTTTCTGTCCCATTCCAGTTTTGTTCTGAATTCCAGCAACAATGGCACAGAATGCAAAATAAGCAGCTAAAACAATTCCTGTAGTTATGGTCTCCATCAGTTCAAGTTCCATACGCTGCATTTGAACAAACTGGTGTAATGCAGAAACTGGATTCAAACCACCATGTTTATACTTCATGAGTGTTTGATTGTCACTGCTGTCCTCCTCAACGGTCTTGGTATGCAGAGGCTTACCGCTCGCCAAAAAAACCTCCCATGCCACTCTCCACATCAATACTGCAAGAAGCAGGGGATATTGGCCCCATTTCTTCGCTGCCAAGTAGCTGCTGACTGCCCTCCTCAAATTGTTCATCCTCACTGTATAGTGGCGCTGAGCCCAGACCACATAGTAGATCTCTGGCTGAGGGAACCGGATGGGACCGTGGCGGGTTGAGGACAGGTGAGAGCCACTGACCCGCTCAGGGTCCATGCCAACTAAGGGTTGTGTCTGAGGTTCCCACCGACTCTTGGCTGGGGTTGTCAGATGTCATCTGGGAGGAAGTGGATGACCTAGTCAACCAATCAAGAACCATTGGGTTGCTGAACAACACACGGCCGCTAGATGACAGCGGCAGTTGTGGCCTCACCGAGTGACACCTGCTGCGACGTCCCCTTGCTGTGCTGCGACCTGGGCCTGTTTGTGCCACTGCCCCTCGCAGGTGCAGAGCCTGCCACCTCTCTGTCTGACAAACTGTTTGTTCTAAAATGTACAGACACTGTTTTATGAAGATATCTGTATATGATAAATACACACCCTGTATATGACTCCAAATGAACCCAGTAACAAGCTTGGTAACCCTTGGATATTAATTGCGCTCCACAAATGGCCAGGAAAAATGTACTTGTATGTGCCGTTTAAAAACACTATGTATTTTACTGAATATAAAAGCACAAACAGGTTTAATTAACCTTCGGATATGAATTATGCTACAGGCAAAATTGCTTCTTTGGCGGTGAAAAAGAACGTTTCTTTTAATGACCACAACAGCAGAACAAAGCGTAATTAACCCCTGGATGTAAGCAAAAGAAATATTCTGCCAACAATTACCAGCTTTGTAGCGTGTTAAAATCGCGTGTGTTTTACCTTACAGAACAACAGAAAAACTTGTAATTAACCTTTGGTTATGAATTATGCTACAGGCAAAATGTCTTCTTTGGCGGTGAAAAAGAACGTTTCTTTTAGTCACCACAGCAGCAGAACAACGCTTAATTAACCCCTGGATCTAAATTGCGCAAAAGAAATGAGCAACCAAAAATTAAGTGGTATTTGGATTGTAAAAACGCTGTTTCTTTAACTGAATACAACAGCAACAGGCTTAGATAACTCTTGGATATTCAATGTACTGAAGAACTGAGCAGATAGCATTAAAATGTATATGCAGCTGCATTGGACGCACACTGGACTTCAGTTCCAATACCCCACAAAATCAGAATTAGAACGTAAGAGAAGCAGTCTCTGAGACAAGCTGTGACACCCCCCAAAAAATCGCTGTATAAAAGTGAATTCTTTAGTACGAGATATCACAAGCAGCCGCGGCAGCACCTTCCCTACTCAGTACAGTGAGAGCGGTATGAGCTCCCAGCGTCGCGCCCGGACTTATATAGTGCGGTGACGTCACAGAATCCCACCGGTCTCTGATTGGCTTCATCTCTGCACATGTCATGTAGGCTATGCCCTTCTTCCTCCCAGACTTCTTTGCCCCATGTAACGCCATGTGCTCGCAGCCATTTTATCAATTAAAAACACACTTCGTTCCCGCGAATTACCCCAAACTTCGACTTCGTTCAGAATCGAAGTTTTCCTGAAATTCTAAACGAATTCCACTTCGTTAGAATCAATTTGCCCATCTCTACTTATGGGGCATGGCTGACATTCAACACTGAGTCATGATAACCAAGTGCCTGCATGCCACAGCTGCACATGAAATACAGAATGTTAGCTGAAATCTTCTAAAAAATGGCACAGACAGTAAAACAAATGTAAAAACTGTTCCCTGTACTATCCAAAACGAAAACTTTTTTTTTTGCTGGAGTTACATATCATAAATATACCTGTTCCGACTCATATACAAATTCAACTTAAGAACAAACCTACAGTCCCTATCCCGTTTGTAACCCGGGTACTGCCTGTATTCTGCAGCACTTTGCAATTTAGGGGGTATAAGTAAAGACAAACCAGACAATACACAGTAAAAAGCTACTTACAGATCAGACACAAGGTGTGAAGGCCCTGTTTGCAAGAGCTTATAATCTATAAGGATGTATGGGTGAGACGAAGAGTGAGAAGTTCTCAGTTAACATATTGGTCCAACCATGTTACATAACTACAAAGGAGTTTACATAAAAAGTGGATGAGCCTGGCACCCAGACCATACATGTGATGGTTATGAGTGTGCCTTATCATATGGGGTAGCTTGTTCCAGAGTACTGGTGCAGCACGTGAAAAATCTTGGAGACAGGCATAGGAGGTTCGGATGACTGAGGTATGTAATCTCAGATTATCAGCATAGCGGAAAGACTGGGTGGTAGACAGAGATGAGGGAGGAGATGTAGGGGGGGGTGCAGCACTGTGGAGAGGTTTATGAGTGAGAGTGATGAGTTTATATTATATTCTGTACTGAATGGGCAACCAGTGCAGTGACTTACACAGGGTAGAAGCATCAGTATATCGGCTGGAAAGAAAGATGAGCCTAGCTGCTGAATTCAGGACAGATTAGAGAGGGGAGAGTTTACAGAGCGGCAGACTGATAAGCAGTGAGTTATAGTAGTCAAGAGGAGAAAGAATAAGAGCAGTAATGAGAGTTTGAATTGTTTTCACAGTAAGAAAAGGACAAATTCTAGGCAAGGGATTGAGTATAGGGGGTGAAGGACAGGTCAGAATGTAGAATAACGCCAAGACATCAGGCCTGCTGCCTATAAGTTATGGTGGTACCACACACTGAAACAGAAATAGCAGGGTGGGGTCAGTTAGTAGACAGTGGGATTACAAGAAGTTCCGTTTTAGTGTGGTTTAGTTTAAGACAGAGAGAGGAAATGATGTCAGAGACAGCGGACAGACAGTCACTGGTGTTTTGTAGCAGAGTAGGAGTAATGACACAGGAAGAGGTGTATAATTGAGTGTCATCAGGGTAGAGATGGTAATGGAAGCCAAATCTGCTGATAGTTTGTCCAAAGAGTGAAAAAAGAAGAGGACCAAAAAGCGATCCCTGAAGAACCCCCAACAGCAAGAGGAAGAGGAGAGGAGTTAGTCCCGGAAAAGGAGACACTGAAGAAGTGGTCAGAGTGGTAGGATGAGAATCAAGAGAGAGCAGCGTAGTTGCTACTATGAGTACAATGAGTAGTTGCTTTGAGATCTAGCTGTGAGGAGGTCATTTGAGACTTTAGCCAGAGCAGTTTCTATGGAGTGTAAAAGGTGTAAACCTGATTGCAGAGGGTCAAGAAGAGAGTAAGCAGAGAGATAGCAGATTAGGCAAGAGTAGACCAAGCATTCCAAGAGTTTAGAGATGAAGGGCAGGTTAGAGACTGGTCGTTAATTAGCAGCGCAGGATGGGTCCAGTGTGTTTTTTTTTTTTTAAGTAAAGTGCTTATGATGGCATGTTTAAGGGGAGGGTGGAAAGATCCCAGTGGAGAGAGAAAAGTTACAGATTGCAGTTAGGTAAGAGATAACAGCTGGGGAAATGGACTGGACAAGATGGGAGGGAATGGGGTCACTACAGTAGATAGTGGGGCAAGCAGACAAGAGAAGCCTTGGCATTTCTTCTTCTTTCGGCAAGTCAAATGCTGATAGCAGACTAGAGGACGTGCAGGAAGGAACAGGAATTGGTATTACTTGGGGATTGGGATATGATGTTTTGCTAGATATTGTCGATTTTGTCTATGAAGTGAGAAGCCAGGTCTTCAGCGAAGAGGTCAGTGACCAGGACCTGAGCTGTATGCCTGGTGAAGGAGTGGATAGTGTCAAACAGTCATTTTGGGTTGTTGTGTAATATTGAGATGAGAGTGGTGAAATAGTCTTGTTTGGCACAATAAATGGCAGTGTGGAAAGTCCTGAGCATGAATTTGTAACAGAGAAAGTCTGTAGATAGCTTTGACTTTCTCCACAGAAGTTCGGAACACCTGGAACATCACTGCAGTAAGCGTGTTTGAGGTGTGTGCCAAAGCTGCTGACGTCTGACTCTGGTGGTACGGTGTGTAATTGGGGCAAATATGCTTATAGTCTTTACTTTTAACCACTATGGACCCATGTACCGCTCCTTAAAGCAGGGCCCCCTTTTTTTTGGTCTCACAGCCCATTCCTAAGTTGGAACCATTGGATCCAAGCCACCCTCCAAATCTAAAGGGTCAGAAACCTTTCCCTTTCTGCTACCCTGTGGACTTGCCATCAGGGTTGCACCTGAACCCTTTTAGCCAGTTGTTTTCTCCTGTTCTAGGCGTCTCCTCTCCCCATTGTCAACCACCAATCCCCCTTTAGGGCTTGGGTCAATTTGACTAATGGGGCTACTGCAGAGAACTTACCCTTGAATCAGACCGACTGATGGTTTCATGTTCTTTTTTTAATGCTTACCACTTTCCTTTAACCGAAACAGAAGCCTTACAAACCTTTGGGGGACTCTAGCTGTTTAATGTCTGCCATCAACCACCTTCCATGACTTCTGTCCACAGAGTCTTCATTGGATCTTCAGACTGGTAACACAACTTGTTCAGGGGGATTCCACCACATGAAGATGCAGAAACCATCTGGCTTGGTGTCTGCTGCTCATCTTCCTCCATGGAGATCTCTTCCAAGCTTCTTCTCCTTAACTGAACCATTTGGTTTGGCTTCCACCATCTTGAACCTGTCCTTATGCCTCCGTTTTTCAGCAAAAAGACCAGCATTCTTCAGGATTATGGCTTTCCTCTTTATTAGGTCTTTTACCTCTTTTTGCATACTCTGCATGCTGGCCTCTATCTCTTTCTTTTTCTTTTCACTTGTCGTCTTTATCTTTTATTTTCCACTAATTATCTCTATTATGTTAATCTTTTTCCCTGCTTGTCTATATTCTTGGAGGACAAACTTTATCCACACTCTCCTGGATGATGTCCTCCGTATTGCTCCACATCTTGCCACACGTCACAACATGGTGTGCTGTAGGCCGGCTTTGCTCCTTGTCAGTACTGACAGACACTCCACCTGCAACACCTTCTGCCTTTTGGCACTTCAAAGGAACTGTGAAATGATGCTCTTTAGACCTTTCCACAGAATCTTGTTCCTGCTCCACTTGCTTATGGAGGCTTTGCTGTGGTAATTCTTGCACGCTCTGTCCATGCTGCCCATTATCCCGAGCTTTTGGAGGAGTGGAGAGCACAACTCTACCTTCCCCACTAGATGTTTCCCACCTGCTGGTCTCGGACGGCCGTTTGTCCTCCTGGCCTCCTTGTCTGCAAACCTGTCTTGGGAAGCCTGTTTTTTTTAATTTAGTGCATCCTTTAATTCTGGAATCTAAACCCTCTCCCAGAAAGGCAAGCCTTGTACCCCCTGAAGAAACTGATCCCACCCTCTAGCCCTGATGATTCACAAAAAACACTGAAAATGATATCTTGCATTCAGGACTGGAGTGCTACTGTGCAGTGTTTTTATATACAGAATAAGATCAAATTCTAAAAAGTGTAGCTAACATACCAGAGTAAATAAGTGATACTTTTCAGTATCTGTATATACACAATAAGAGCACATTCTTAATATCTATATCGTACAGAACTGGAGTTCTACTGTGTGGTGTCTTTTTTATACAGAATAACATCAGATACCTAAAAGTATACTTAGCATGCTAAACTGGAGAAGTGCTATAGTGCAGTCTCTTTATGTACAGAATAAGATCAGATAAGTAAAAGTATATCTAGCATACTTGACTGGAAAAGTGCTATTGTGCAGTGTTTTATGTACAGAATAAGATTACATACTTAGAAGTACATACATAGAAGTATGCCCAACATACTGGAAAGAAGAAGTGGTACTGTGCAGTGTATATATACATAATAAGAGAAGATATACCTATCATACAACAAACCACATAAACACACAGACCCTTTTTACTTCATGATCTACTCTTTTACAACCTTTAACAATGTCTGCATGCATCTTTGCCTAGAGCTTATTGTACATGGTGGGTTCATCGCAATAAAGAAAGAGACAAAGCATAATGTACAATAATACCTAATGACCAAAATGTGTGCAGGGAGAAAAAGGACTGTTTGGATGAAAGCTAAATTGCTGCCCTCTATAGAGTGCTTGTAAATTACATATTGCCTGAGGCGAGATGTTCAGCTTTCCTCATGGATGGTGTGGCCCTAATGAAGATATTAACACTGTGTCTCTACAATCTTCCTGTTTTTCATCTTCCCATCTCATTAATGATTTAGTGTTTTTTTTTACATTGCTTTAATTTTCAAGTACTGTAATTACTTCCCAATATAAAGCATGTTGTCCTAAAGGGTACGTTACTGATCAAAGTTTAGCCAAGAAAATGTTAACCACAATTGTACAGATGCATTAACTGAGATTAAAGAAGACCACCAATGTAAAGAATATGCTGGGGAGACGTCTTTGTATTTATCATCTACGCTCTATATAGCTTTCTACTCTTTCAGGGTTCTTTTGAATGCAGCAAATTGGCTTTTCAGGTGTGAAAAGATCAGGTCCAAAGAACTTGACCAGTAGTCTGCCAATTTCTAAAACAGATGAGAAATCTAAAGCATGTACGAACATGGCTGCACCAAACAAACTGTCATAACCATATTCTAAACATGTATGAACTATCATATGCCATAAATTGGTGCAATCTGTACCAGACGTGACACTTTTGAATGCACCAAAGATGCAAGGGCATGCTGCGCCAGAATTAGATGATGTGTCAGAAATGCGCCAAAGTATGGCGCAAAGCTGTTGTACAAATCCATCAGTTGGCATGGCATGTCTTAGACAAATTTTGGCACATACACTCTATGGGCGACATGTATGAATGGGACTGCGTCAGTTTTCTGGCATCAGAAAGCTGTAGTAGACCTGTTCTATAGATGTATAAACAGTCGCACTTCAAACTTTGGTGCGATCAGCGCCGGTGTGACACTTTTTAATGCGCCAAAGATTAGGGGAGTTCTGGGAGCATTGCACCACATTTGTAGGATTAGACACACTTATGATTCTTTGGCGCATACCAGTTAGAACAGCCAGACCAAGTTAAAGGTGGTCTGTCTGAGCCTGAGTTGTGGTACAGGAACTACCATGCACCTGTATTTGTGAACTGCAGAAGAATAGGTTCAAACAGGTTCAGGCATTCTACACTACCTTAAAGCTATTTAGAACTGACCTGTCAGAGTCAAAGTTTATACATGTCACCCTATATGTGTATTGTGAGACACTTTCATATATACTGTCGGATCGTATGCTATTAAGAACAGAGGTAGAACTGACGAGTTGGCACCAGATTCATACATGTCGCCCAATATATCCTAAGCATATATTCACATATCACACTGACTGTCCTTGTTTCCCATAGCAACCAAGCAACCAATCAAAACTCAGTTGTTTTTTTAAGTGCTCTAGAAAAATGAAAGCTGAGATCTGATTACTATGCTACAAAGACAGTCTTACTGTTAGACAGTTTTGATAAATGAATCCCATTGTTCTTTTTTCTACTTTTATATGGAGCTAGCGGAAATCTTGTCCCTTAAATCGTGACTGTAATAGAAAATGCATCCACCTAAGGGCAGAGTTTTTGTCTCAGGACAACATTTGCAATCCATTTATGTAATATCCATCTGCCATACTGCTGAGTTCAGGGCACAGTGGATTGAGTTTGGATGAGATGCCACCCCCCTTCTTTGCGAATAGATAGTCCCACCTACAACACATACGTTCCTGTGCAGTACTTCAATGTGGGTGCTGACAGTGAGTGTAACAGTAACCACTCTCTGATGAGTGGGTGGTATGGGATTGATCTCCCTCAACCTCCGCTCCCTGGCTGGTGAGTGCAGGCCACATCCATACCTCTCAACTTTTAGAGTACAGGGACACATCAGGCCATGCTTCTAACTACACCCAAGCACATGACATAACACCGCTCAACGACATGGTTTCACACTTGGACACGTAGCAAACCACACCCAAGCACATTGAATCAAGCCCAGTTTCCTCCAGCAAACCAGCTTTAACACAACAGTGGTATTACTGGGTTTATAAATATGTGTTTATATAGAATAATATATGTAACATAAATAAATTCCCACAAATAACTGTAAGATGAGGATGACTCCTCTAAATAATGGTCATACGGTGACCACATAATACTGCTAAACCAGTAATAAAAATCACCTTACTGTTCCTAACCAAACAAATATCAGTGATACTATTATACAAAGATGAAATAATACCGCCATACCATAACACATATAACCACCACATAGTGACTGAATAATTCTGTCACATCATGACCACATATCACCACCACATAGTGACTGAATAATTCCTCCCCATCAGGACCACAAATCACCACCACATAGTGACTGAATAATACCTCCACATATCACTAACACATAGTGAATTGAATAATTGGTGTTCCAATATATATATATATATATATATATATATATATATATATGTATATATATATACACAGGCAAAAAATCCACAGCACTCCTTGTTAGAATGAAGAAAATCGTGTCCTTTATTCACCCATGTAACTTGCAGCGTTTCAACCCCACAATGGAGTCTTTCTCAAGCAGTGTGATGCATGCAAATAAGGGGTATATAAACCCAAAACGTGATTACAATCCGTAATTAATAATAAGCTTTAAAACAGTGATTTAAGCGTATATATCATACAAATTCCAAAATTAAACATCATACATATTGTGCGCATAAATGTATAATAATAATCTAACATCACACACTATCCAAAATAATAAAAATACCAAATCTAGTGTAAATCAGTAAGTGTAAACACCTGTAATATATTAAGAA
Organism: Phyllomedusa bahiana; assembly: GCA_025379985.1. NCBI lineage: Eukaryota > Metazoa > Chordata > Amphibia > Anura > Hylidae > Phyllomedusa > Phyllomedusa bahiana. Next base: position 83,381 of record JAODAL010013846.1, read on the forward strand.
AAATAATTACTCAATGAAGAGGAACCACTCACCATAGATGACAGTATAAACAGCTAAAGCGGCTTCCATGTTGCATTACTGAGTTTGTCTATTACATAAGCCCATCACATGATTGCCCATTCCTTAAAAAAAAACTATTAGACTATTGGCAGCCCAACGCGCATGCAAGAAAAAGCTGCGCATGTGCCATTATGACTAAGGGCTGCCCTTACAAAACATGAAAGAAATAGAACCTAAAATCATACTACACATGCGCAGCTCTTCCGCTCACGCTCTGTATCGCTCCATATAAGAGAATATGTTGTTCACTGCAAGATCTACTTTATTTAATAAAGAGCGACAATAAAGCACGTGGATGCACTGAGTCACATCATACGATCATTATGTCAAGCCCCAAACAATGTGGTACAGGAGCATAAACCTCCAGTAATAACGAAATTATACTCCTAAAGGGCACAATAAAAAAGGGGAGTAACCACCTTAATTAAAGGCATGAAAACCCCAAAATTCAATTAAAGGACATACCAATCCTCTCCAATCAAGAAAAGATTAGATATCCCTATCCCTTATGATGTCCACAGACTACAGTTTAGGAGGGCGCAGATCCAAAGGGCAGTGCTAGCTCACCTGTCCACTAGGGGCCAAAAATAACCCATATGTGCATCCTCTGTAAATAAAAAATATAAAAAAAAATAAGAAAATAATAAAATAATTAAAAAAATATAAGCATAAAGAAGAATTGGACAAAAAAAAGACTTAAAGATTTTTTTTTTAATATACAAAATTTATATTACATAAAAAAGTAAGAAAGACATTCCACTGTGAGAGGTTGTCCCATATCCATTCCAAAATCATATCAGACTCCAACTAAAAAAAGAAAAAAGATCAACATAAGATAATGATAACAACCTTTTCACTCATTATCTTTGCATATACCCAACTTACAACAGTAAAAGAAACGAAAGAAAAAAAATAATAAACATCAGTGGCAAGCCCCACATCCTACATACAGTATCTTGAACTCCACATTTAATCCATTAGGCTTCAATGAGTTATAATAAAAAATCCAATACAGTTTTCGACGTTTCAAAGTAGTAATCCTATCACCACCTCTCCTACTCACAGGGACATGGTCTACAAGCATAAACCTTAAGTCTCTCTCACTATGTCCCATTTCCACAAAATGCTTAGGTACTGGCAAATCCAATCTCTTTTTTCTAATTGTATATCTATGCTGATTGATATGTGTTTTAGCATCTCCAATGTATAATAACTTACATGGACACCAAAGAGCATAAATCACCCAATCGGAATGACACGATAGCAGTTAATCTTATGTGAGGGTTCACCCTTTGGATGACAAAAAAAAATCTCCTTTTTGTAAAAAACCACAATTTACACAGTATAAACATGGAAAACACCCCTTTCTCAAAACACCAAAATATGTCTGGAACCCAATTTTCAACCTAAATCAGATTTAACCAAACGATCCTTCAAATTCTTACATTGCCTATAAGACATAAGTGGTCTACCAGAAAATTCCTTAATATTTTCATATGATCTTTGAACTATAGACCAATATTTATTAATACTACTAGGGATTTTACCACCATAATCATAAGTAGACACATATGGGATTCTATCATTATCTGTTCGTTGTCTACAAACAAAAGTCTCTTTCCTAGTTAATTGCCTTACTTTAGAACAATGTTCCATCAACATATCTCTAGAATACCCTCTAGACAAAACGTTTTCGACCATCTTATTCAAAGCCAAATCCACTTTCTCCTCTCTGTCAACAATATGTCTAACGCTTAACATTTGGCTAAACGGAAGAGAATTGATCATACATCTTGGATGGCAACTTTCAAAACGTAAAGTCATATTTTTATCCATTCCCTTAACAAACAAATCAGTATGTGACTTATTATCCATAATAATGACCTCAGTATCCAAAAATTGGATCCTATCAGAGGAAAAGTTCACTGTAAATTTTAAACGAGAATCAATATTATTAAAAAATTGATGAAACAGTAACAAATCATCCCGAATACCACACCAAATAAAGAAGATGTCGTCTATGTATTACCATCACCCCAGAACAGAACTGAAGGGGACACATAGATAAACATCTCCTCTATCCAAGCCATATACAAGTTGGCATAAGATGGGGCTACATGAGACCCATGGCTGTTCCTTGTAGCTGTAAATAATTACAAGTAAGGACTAAATCCAACAAAATCAACAAATAATCACAACATGTTTTACTCAAAAAATGACACACAGTATTTTTTTCCCTTTCATGATCAATGGATGTATATAAAGAGACAACATCAAAGATACTAAAAAGGCTCCTTCTGGTATACTACAGACCCTCTTAAATTTTCTCAAAAATCAGTCAATTCCTTAAATAATTTCATTCCCAAGTGATGTTAGTAGAAAAATAGAAATATTACTAGTTATACTACCCTGACCCGACACAAAGGGTCTTCCTGGTAGATTTTCCTACAACACCTGTATTATACATTCTTCCAAAAATTCATAAATCCTTAATAAACCCACCAGGAAGACCCATTGTGTCGGGTCAGTACAGTGACAGAATCATAAAATATAATTGGCTCAGTACAGTGATAGACACAAGAGGCCTCAGTACAGTGACAGACACATGGGGGGACAGTATAATGAAAAACACAAGAGAGGGCTCAGTACAATGACAGGCATATGAGGGGGTGAAGTACAGTGACAGGCACATGAGAGGGGTCCGTACAGTGACCTACATGAGGATGGCTCAGTACATTGACAGACACATAAGGGGGCTCAGTACAGTGACAAACACATGAAGAGGAGGTATAGTGATATACACATGAGGGGGTTCATTACAATGACACATCCGAGGATAGATAATTACAGTGACGACAATGAGAGGACATACGGACAGACACATGAGAGAAAAAAGTACTGAAGCACTGGCGGGATCTGTACAGTAACAGGCACATCAGGGAGGCTAATTGACAACACATAAGGGGGTCGTACAGTGACAAAAAACCAAAAATGGGGGATTTCAGTAAACAGTTGGGGACAGATGGAAAAGGGGAAAATCTGAATTTCAGTACTGGGGTTTAAAAAAAAACCGGGGGAAAACATTGGGGGGAGGGGGGGAAGTCCCTTTCAGAAAGTAACGGCAATGAGGGAGGTCGTGCTTTGACAAATATAAAAGGGCCCCAGTACGTGATAGACACTTGGGGATCGACAATGACGACACTTGGGTGTCATTACAGTGACTGAGGAGGGGGGAAGTGGTCAGTACAGGACGGACACATGGGGGGGGAATCAGTAGGCATACTTTTTTAAAACTTTTTAAATTGTATAGGAGAGTTAAAAAACAGGGGAGACCTCTCACACTCTCAGTAGAGGTAGTTAATGAGCTGGCTTTTTAAAAGCAAGTGGCAACAGGCCAGCATCATGTGAGTGCTTTGGGGGAAGGTGGCAAAAGTGTGATTTTTATAAGGTACGTTTGTTTTTTTTTTCGTACACTATCCCTCCACCCCAGTCGTTGCCGCCACTGCCTGTTTTTGGAGGAAGGGTTTATGAGGGTTTAGGAGACATATGTCTGCTCCTAAAATTGGTGGCTTAGAGTGGGGTGAGAGAAGGGGTTAGATTGGAGGAGGTGAGGTTTTTACTTGGGGGGGGTTTAGAGGGGGGTGGGAAGGAGGGGTTAATATGGAGGAGGAGTGGTTTAGAGTGGGTGAGAGAGTGGAGTTCGATTGGGGGAGAGGGGTTAAAAGTAAGGGAGGTAGGGGAAATGGGGGGGTAGAAAAGGGGTGGCAAAATGGGGAACATTTTCTTTCTTAAAAAGCTGGGGGGGGTGCCCATCCCCTATTGGGCCCCAGTTTTTCCCAAGGTAGGAAAATGTGTGTCCTGTGAAGGATGAGCCCTTACCCAATTTCCTGGATGCGGTGGATATATAGCACCCAGAAAAGCTGGCTGATGCCCTAATCCCCACAAGTGGCATCCAGCTTTACTATGATAGGAAAACTGCCACCAGTGAGGGATGGGAAATAACCCAACTTTACTGAAAGCGGGATAGAATATCCAGTGTCCAGAAAAGCTAGGTGACACACCATCCTCTGCACAGCTTTTTGTGCTGGGGTAGCATCTGGCAGGGTATCACCCAATTTCCAGGTGTGAAATATATTCAGCCTATGTATCTGTATGTGTGTAATGTTTCTGTTTTTCTTTTAGGGCTCCCTTTTGGATTTTCGTTTGGGATAAACTGAATACGTTCAATCATTTTTTTTCTAAATCGTTAAAGAGGCTTGTAATCAGGGTGTGTTTATTAAAATAATGTGTTAGTATTGGAGGCATCTATCAGACACCTCTCCATTACTATTGCTGGGGCTTGGTGTCAGCAAACGGTGTTTTTTGTCACCCTAAGGCTGACACTAACCCTATCCCAATATTACCCCATTACCCAACACATCGGAGGTACTTGGAATAGCCAGGTAACTGCCTTGAGCTGGTTTCACCTTGGCTGCTACTGGAAAAAGCTGGGACCCTATGTCATTCTTTTTATTTATTTATTTATTTATTGCAATTCTAAATTTAGGCATCCACTGCAAATCAATAAATAATTTTAAAAAGCAAGAATATGGAGTTCCCCTCATTTTTTATATTCAGCAAACATAAAACAAGCAGCTTCCTTCTGACACTATCAGGATGGTAAGGTCAATGGATATTTGTGCCATCCCACCCTGAAAAAACCCAATTTGAGGGACCACTTCTAATGGTAACCCAACTCTTCTCAGTACACCTGCTGCATTGGATTCTAGGGCAATAGTAACATGGGGTTAGTGTCAGTCTTGGGGTGAAAAAAACCCCACTGCTGGCTGACACCAAGTCCTAGCGCTAGTAATGGAGACACAATGACACAACACAAAAACATTTTATTTCAATAAAAAACTCCCTGACACTAGCCCTTGTTGACCATTTTATTAATTAAATGGATCCGACGCTAGCTGACATCTAGAGAGCTAAAATCCAAAGCGGGAAACCCCGCATAGAAATAAAAAATGTACAAAAAAAATGAACCACAAAAAATACACCCTGCCCCCCCGTCTTCTAGGTTGAGGGTAGGAATTTAAGCGCACAATATATTCTGGGGGATTTCAGGTCAAAGTCACACAATCTTCAGGACTGTGTTGCTCTTCCTACCCTTTCCCAAATAGTTTTTGCCTGTAAAAATGTGCTTGTCCCCATATATGATCATTTTATGGTGGGATATAAATCGCTGGCATGTGTCATGGTCTCTACCACTAGATGTACTGTATGGTGTAATATTTGGTAAAGGTAAGCTCAGGCATAGTGGAGCGTTGTGTCAACTTCATTTTCGAGTCGATATCGACAATTTTCATGATAAGTTGATAGTCGATAACAAATTTTCGCCGAGCATTAAAACTTTTGGGGAAAAAACACCTTCATTCTTCCCCCCAAAAAGGGGTGGAGAAGGGGGAATTAACATCCACAACAGGAAATGGGGTACATGTACTCTTAGGCAAAAATTAGGCGAAAAGGGACAGAAAAAAAATACAAACTATCAAAATCCCTGTCCTGTACCACAGTGACCCTTTAAAAACCCGCATGACCCCAATTAAAAAAGTTTCCCGAAAAGGGAGATTTTTTGAACCCTCATTTTAGTTGAACGGACATTGCTATCCCTGTCCTGGGAAACAGCATGACCCCAAAACCCCCTTGACCCCCAGATTAAAAAGTGCCGGGGAAGAAATAGTCTTTTAAACCACCATTTTAGTTTTAACTGGGCTTGACTAATCTGTCCAGTCCACAGCATGACCCCCCAAACCCCATGACCCCCAAAATTAAAAAGTGCCCGAAAAAAGATCCCTTTTAACCACATTTTATTTTAACTGGACATTGACTTACCTGCCTGTACCACAGCTGACCCCCCAAACCCGCATGACCCCCCCAAACCCAAAGACCCAAGATTTTAAAAAGTGCCAGAAAAAGGGGTTTTGAAACCCCCTTTTTTGTTGAACTGGACATTGACTTTACCTTCCTGTACCACAGATGACCGAAAACCTGCATGCCCAAAAATTAAAAAGTGACGGAAAAAAAAAGGGGTCTTTTTAACCACCATTTTAGTTGAATGGACATTTAATATACCCGTCCCGTACCGCAGATGACCCCCAAAAAACAGGGTTGGGGCCCACGAAAAAAAAAAAAAATTTTT